>VWZI01019759.1:6244-118237 GCA_013396835.1 Psilopogon haemacephalus
TATTTATAACAATATTTTTTTGCCCGTCTTTAGTTTAAGCTGACACATGTAGGTTGATGAATACATGGGTATGTTGTACTAGTTGCTAAAATTTTCTAGCTTTTCAGTAATATGAGTTTTAACAAGTACATTTAAATTCAAATTTTAGCCCCCTGATGAGTTCTAATGGCAATTTCTAACAAAAAAAAAAAAAAAAAAAAAAAAAACATTTGAGCTAAGTCCTGGTGTAAGCAATTTGTTTCTCAATGACATTTTTAATAAACAAGTATATAAAAATAGGTTTAACATTGAAAGAAAAAAAAAAACACCCAACCAAAAACCTTGCTTCTAACTGCATCACTGTTATTATAGTTTTTTACCCAAAATATGCAAAAGGCTTATCTTAGGCTGTATACATTAGAAGAAAATGCTGTGTTTAAAGCATTTTTCTGGGTTTTTAAAAATACATAATTTTCAGGACAGTTTAATGCCATCTACTTATGTCAGTGTTTCAGCACCAAAAAAATATCAATGTTTTTCTAGTGTACTTGATACACAATCCTGAGGGTCTCACAGGCATTTTTATAAGAGTAAAATGTGGTGAACACAGTGGACTCCTAGTTCTGGAGAAGGATTCTCTGTAGCTCCTGCTCATTTCAGAAGAGGCTTCAGCATCTGACATGGTTCTCGTACAGAGAAGGGTCCAGACAAGTTGTCAGACATGAGAATAACTTCTAACATCTCTGGGAAGGAAAAAGAAGTGATATCCTGTCTCAGGCTGTCCCACCTGCCATAGCCTTTGTCAGGAGCACCACTGATGGTTGGTTGGCCTGTCCTCCATCCTGCCAGTGCAGCTTTCCTGGATGCTTTCCACATGTGCTTGCTGTCAAATGTCAAGGGAGAAAAGATACAAGAAAAACCCCCCAACTAAACACAAACAAAAAACCCCAATAATAACAAAACCAAACTAACAAAAAAAAAATAAAAAATTACAGCAATCTGTTTTTCTTGGCTATCTGTAACTAATCCAGTGACTGATCTCTATAAAGTCTAACAAATTACTGGTTCCTATCACCTTATTTATTCTTAGAAGGTCTTTTCCAAACAAAATGATTCTATGAAAACACCCTGAAAGGGGAAGTTGCTACAGATCATTAGAGCTCCCAGTGACTGACCTCAGTGCTGATATTTGCTGTCCTTATGTCCTGGGATAACACAGCCTGCTCTCACAAACCCCACTCTGTCACCACACACATGGGAAGGAAAGTAACAGAGAAAAAAAAAAATCTGTTTGAGATAAAGGATTTTATTGGAAACAATATAATGCACCATTATCTTAGCCTGTTTGCAAAAAGCAAAAATGCAGAAGCAGTAGCAGAAGCCAGCAATAAAATGGTCCCCCCCAACGCAAATGTGCAGAAGCAAGCCCAGCGGAAAAGACCAGCACCTCAAAACCCAGAACCTGGAAGCAGCAACTGGAACAGGAAGCCTCTTGTGTTACAATCTGATCCAGAAGCTCCACAATCATTTGCTCCATCCAGCACTTTCATTTTGAAGCTGGCATGACAGCAGCATGGTATTGAATATCAGCAGCAGATTCAACTCAACTCACGACAACTTATAATAGAATAACATTTTCTCCCTTATTCCACTTACTCATTTGACCTACCAAGACCAGCAATCTATACCACTGCCTGCTGTGACTGTGCCCCATCTACCTCTGTCCTAAACCCTCTTTTTTTCAGGTAGCTGTAAGCTGCCATCCTGTGGGGTCTTACTGGGGTTTTAGGTTAACTCAGGGGACTCTTTCCTTCTCTTCTATCCAAGTAGGAGGTTGAAGTTCTCACCTTCTCTCTTCCGACAATCTCAAAGACTTGAAAACTTCCACTCCATTCACTCTGTTTATCCACCCATAAATGTGTTGCAGCACCTGTAATGGTTTTCTTACATGGTTATAAATATGAACTCTGAACAACTGAAAAGAAAGATTTTCCCTTCTTTCCAGAAGTCTTGGTCTGGACCTTGCCTGATGCTGTGAAAAGGGACTTTGAAAGTTTGGATGTTTTTAAATTTGAGGTGTCATTTTAGGTCATTTCAGAAGCTTTAATGGCTCCCTGTGACTGCACAGCTGGACTGATGAGAACTGAAACAGACTTTGCAGGTGAAGGAATATGAAAAACAGCATTGGTAAAATTATAATAATTTAAAGACTTTTTTTCCCCAGTGTCAGATTCTGGCTTAAGATAAGCCTGTGGAAAAGTAAAATTGGGGGTTTTAATCTTGCTAAGGTAAGGCAATTCTTGCATATTGGTGGGGTTGCTTTTGCCCTTATGTCTATTCATTGCAACACAGTCTTCAGGTACATTCCCTGCAATATTTCATATGTATCTTTCACTTCCTTTCAATTTCTGTGCCATTTTGACCTGCAATCCCTTTGGTGTGCTTGTTAGAGAAAATGAAAGGTATGAGGCATTAAAGAAAGGTCTACAAAAAGTCTCATGCTAAAAGTAGACAAGACCTAAAATTGTTCAATCTGGTACAGGACGGTTCCAGAGAGTTGTGCAAGTCAGCTGAACCTAGTGTTTTCCAGTGCCCATCCTTCCTCTTTTTTACATAAACTCAAAGGAAATGCAGAAGTTGACGTCTGGAGAAATGCTTTGCTTCAATTATAATTGAAGTCACTGGACAATTAACAAGTAAGTAACCTTCTACTAAAGTGGAACTCCTCTGCTATCAGATCCTGGATATCTCAGCTTGACACTACGAATTCCTAGATCATTTTGACTTTAATCTCACTGTGTCCCAGTTTCCTGTCTGATCCCTGTATGACAAGGTAAAACGCAGAAGATGTTCATTGATGCCTACAAGGCACCAGTAGATTAGTGATGAGCACCACACAGAAATTAATCATGCCACACTTGAGCAGAGGTTGGCTACTGTCCCAGGACAGTATGGCACAGGGCCATGCTGAATTAGAAGTCTGAAGGGGAAAGGCTTAGCCCATTGTCTGTTCACTGAGCACCAGCCTGCGTGCATCCCAAGCACACAAACACAGGAGGCCTTAATCCTTCCTAATTCTTGTGTGCTCAACTCAGCTATCCACCCCTTTTCGAATGCTATTGCCTCCTGTAATTTCTACATTTCACACAGAATCACACAGAATTAACCAGGTTGGAAAAGACCTCCAAGGTCATCGAGTCCAATTTATCACCTAACCCTTATAATTAACTAAACCATGGCACTAAGTGCCTCACCCAGCCTCCTCTTAAACACCTCCAGGGATGGTTACACCACCACCTCCCTGGGCAGCTCGTTCCAATGGGCCATCACTCTTAGCGTGAAGAAGTGCTTCCTAATGCCCAGCCTAATCCTGCCCTGGCACAGCTTGAGACTGTGTCCTCTTGTTCTGTCACTGGGTGCCTGGGAGAAGAGACCAAGCCCCACCTGGCTATAACCTCATTTCAGGTAGTTGTAGAGAGCAATGAGGTCTCCCCTGAGCCTCCTCTTCTCCAGGCTGAACAACCTCAGCTCCCTCAGCCTCTCCTCACAGGTCTATGCTTCAGCCCCCTCACCAGCCTTATTCCCCTTCTCTGGGCATCTTCAAGCACCTCAACATCTTTCTTAAACTGAGGGGCCCAGAACTGGACACAGTACTCGAAGTGTGGCCTAATCGGTGCCGAGTACAGGAGCAGAATGACTTCCCTGGTCCTGCTGGTCACACTATTCCTGATATAGACCAGGATGCCATTGGCCTTCTTGGCCACCTGGGCACACTGCTGGCTCATATTCAGTTGGCTATCGACCAGTACCCCCAGGTCCCTCTCTGCCTGGCTGCTCTCCAGCCACTCTGTCTCCAGCCTGTAGCACTGCATGGGGTTGTTGTGGCCAAAGTGCAGAATCTTGCACTTGGACTTGTTAAAACTCATGGTGCTGGACTGTGCCCATCTGTACAGCCTGTCCAGGTCTCTCTCTTTGGAATGCTAAAAAGGCGAAGAGACAGGAGATCCATGACAGGTCAAGTTGCCCAGGCTTACTTGTGCAGCACAACAGAGAATGAGGAATTCTCATCAGCGCCAAATCAGGTACAAGAAAATACTTTGGCTCTGAGATTTCATGGATATTTTCTATCATTTTTTATATCAAAAGGAAGAACTTTTGTCAAGTGTTTACCAATTTCCTGTCTGACAGGCTGCTCTTTCAAATTTCTAATGGGGAAGGAAGCAAAAGACAAAAAATAGGAATGAAATTGTAATTTATTCTCTCTCTCTCTACTCGGTTTTTTTCCTCTTAAGTCTTCTTTCTCGGTGTTATCAGTTGTTGCTATGAGCAGAGGTATTTTCTCCTTTCTGAAGGCTACTATCTGAACAAAGCGAAGAAATGCTGTCACATGAATAAGCAGACCTGATGGCATCTCCTCAGTAACTTTTGAACTCGGATTTCACCTGCGTGGTGAAAGGCACAGCAGGCTCATAGATGCTGCTTCCTGCAGATTTCTTATGAGTCCCATGCACACTTCTTAGGTAGACTTTTGGAACCAGTAAAAAAGAATTGACCTTACAGTCCTCTCTCTGGAGGACAAGTTGTAATATAAGACCACCTGTCGTCCCACTCCAGCTTCTGACAACAAGTGTACTTTAACCATGGAAAAAGATTTATTAAGAACTTCATGCCTCATAAATACCAGAAAAGACTCTTTTGTTACTTTCTTCTGTGCACATTCTCTGGGCTTTAAGGAGCTCCACCTGCTTTTCTGTCAGCTAGCATGATTCAAACATCTTCCTCCAGCATCTGTTTCCCACTGGAGACTGTTTCAGCAATATTCCTTGTAGTCATGAGATGTAAATACATTGGGGATTAGAGATTGCTAGTTTTGCAGCTCACAGACCTATCTGTATGAATCACATTGTTTTTAACTGAAGCTTATGGTCATCTTGGTTGCAGTTCTTAGAATGGAAATTATATTGTGTGCGCCTGGTTTAGAAAACAGCTCTGAGCCCTTGCAAAAGGCATCACGACATTCAGTTTTGCTCACTATATTTTTAGACCTATGTGGGTGGGTTTCACTGGGTGCTCAAGGTGGTCCTGGTGTCCCTGACTCGCATACAAAAACACTGAAAGCAAAAGCAAGGTTGTGAATTGGTTCAGCAGCTCGTATGTTTTAATGACTCAGGCCATTGGGGTGGACCAGTGCCTAACCTACTTATTTATGCTGGCCTATGCCTCCCTTCTCTTCTAGGAGCTTCTGAATCCCAGCTGACAATTCTTCAATTAATAAATTCATGGAAAACCCATTTAAAGCTGTATAGTGAATAAGGATGAGTTCTGAAATGTTTAATAGTCCCTGAAGTAATATTATCCTCTCTTGTAGATTTAAATTCCCAGGGCCAGCTACAAATAGTGTGTGTTGCCTCCACTTGCCGTGGGAGACCATGATTGCCCCCTGCTCAGCAGATACGGGGCACTGTGCCTTTTGCTTTTTACGAGTAAGAAGGTGAATCATCCTGAGCAAGTGTTTCAAATTCCAGAAGAAAAGAAATTGTGAAGCAGGTAGAAGAGGAAGGAATTGTGACTACTCTTTTGCCTTGGTGCAGCAATGTGCTCATTCTGTTTTAGCCCTTTCCCTCTTAGAAAAAGAAAGATAATTTCTTTACTAAAAGAAATGAACTTTTAAAGCTGGGAAGAGGAAATTACTAAGAATCCTATGATTTGACATTAGGAATGTCATTATATTTAGCTTGGAGTTTTTATTTTAACGTTATAACGATTTAGTTTCTTAAAATACAAACTGTGATAACTTGTCTATTCGGGGGTAAAAAAGTGAATGTGAATTTTTTATCACATTTTAGGGCAGCTGGTTGAGACTGAGGTATTTTGATTTGGAAAGAAACAGCTGGATTTTTCCTTCTTACACTGACCTCAGATCTCTCTAACGGCTTCCAGCATGGTGGTCTGGTGCAGTTTCCAAGCATAATTTGAAGATCACCAAGTCTTTTTGCAGTTGTCAGATTGCTCTCTTTATCAGAGTCTTCTTTTCAAGGTTATCTTTAGCCTCATCCAGCATTTCAGGGAAAAAAAAAAGAAAAAAGAAAAAAGAAAAAAAAGTTGTCCTCTGGAGTTTTTTTGCTACTCTGAAATAGCAACATGTCCTACCACATGCCCTACCCTTTCCATCCTATCAGATATCTCTGACATTTATAGATACGTTTTTGCAGCTTGTCTCTCTCTATAATCCATTGTTTAATTAGTGCCACTGGAAATACAGCAGCAAAATCTGGGATCTGAAGTTGAGGAGATGAAGCAGGGAGGATGGAGTGACTCTCAGGCCACACCTGAATGAAGAAGTGTAGTAAAAAGGATGAACATGAAGGGGTTTGATGCATTGGTCAAAAGATGGGGAGGGTGGGCGGGAAGGGGAGGTGGTATGTAGGCAAAACTAGGTTTTCAAACAAGGATGAGAAATGAGTGGCAGAACTTGGGTTCAAATTGAGTGGAAGAGAGGGAACCGGGGATCACAGGTACTGTCCAGACAGGCAAGTCACACATTATCGGCCTGCACATAGATGTTCTATGGCTAACGCTCACTTGAAAGAAATGAAAGTGTTGCTAGCCACCTGCAAATTACCAGAAGCCAAATTTCCCTGTCTGAGGCAGAGCTCAGCAGGAGCTTCTTTCAAACCACACCACACTAAGGGAAGCGTTAGAGGAATTCAAGTCCGGGAGAGGGACACCACCAATAAGCGTTTGACAAATAGTTTTATATCAGCAACGGTAAGCTGATGGAGATGGAGCTGCTCCCGATTTCCATTTGTTTAACTGAAAGCAGAATCAGACCTTTTCGTTTTGGCAGCTGTCTGCAGGTTGCTGGCAGTGAGAGCGATCCTGACACCCCGGCTGAAGGAGTTGCTCCTCCTGCAACAGCGGCTGGTGTGGCTGAGGTTTTATACATGCACTTAACCCCAAATAGAGTAGTTCAAGTGGGGAAGAAAATGTTAAAAAAAAAAATAAAATTGATTTTTACACAACAGAATGGTGTCCTCTGGGAGAAACATTGCTGCTAAGTACCAACTACGACAGGAGTGTGGAGCACACTGGGATGTGTTCCACAGGGCACACTCTGCCTAAGACAGTGAGTCTCCATCTCTTGTTTATTTCGACGATCTCTTGTAGTCTGTGGCGACACACAAAATGAGGAAAGGCAGAAGCAATAGGTGGAGAAATTCCTTCCAGGGTTTTACCGCCTTTTACCTTTAAAAGACTCTGTCCGAATAATGAAAAGGTTGACGAAAGAGAGGCAGCTGGGTCAAGAGCAGGGAAGAGCTTACAAAGAAATTGGAGTGTGTTGTCTCGCTGCACTGACTCATCTGCTCCTTTGGGGCTCCCACACAGGAGCAACGCGGTAGAGCCGGATGTCACAGCTAGAAGGGAGGGCTGCAGCCCCAAGCCTGCCTTCCATTGCCTCCTCCTCACAGCTGCTCTCACTGGGAGAGGGGGGAATCCTTCAAAGAAGTGGTAGATGGCTTCACGAAGGACTGGCATTTTACATGGTACCTCTCACTTTACAGTGATTTTGTGAGGAAAATGCAGTCACCTTCCCCTATGTCACACAGGATTCCGGAGTCTGTCCCCAAAGCAGGAAAGGCTGAGGTAGCTGACTCTATTCAGCCCAGAGAGGACGCTGAAAGGGGATCTCATTAATACTTGAAAGGGCGAGTGCCAGGAGGATGGGGCCAAGCTCTTCTCAGTGGTGCGCAGCGCAAAGACAAGGGGCAATAGACACAAACTGGAACACAGGAAGTTCCATATAAATATAAGGAAAATATTCTCCAGTTTGAGAGTGGCAGAGCACTGGACCAGACTGCCCAGAGAGGCTGTCGTGTCTCTATCTCTGGAGGCATCCAAAGCCCGTCTTGTTATTTATGTTCCTGGGTGATTTACACTAGGAGACCCTGATCTATAGGTGGGTTGGACTAGACGATTGTCAGAGGTCCCTTCCCTTCTGTGATTTTGTGAAAAATCATCCTCTGCGAGCATGGGGCTGTTGTCTGGACAAGCACTGTGCAGATGAACACGCAGGGGCTTGGGGGTTTTCAGTTTGTTTCACTCAGGGCAAAACTTCGAAGGGGCTTCCCGGAGAGCGCGACTCGGGACAGCCAGGGAACGATGCTCGGAGGGGCACAGCAGTAGCCGTACCATCGGCGGGGCCATCTCCGCGGGGCTCCGCCCCGGCTAGCTCCCCTCCACCCTACCGCATCCTCCCGGTCCCGGGGCGGCCCGGCTCGGCGGCGGGGCGGGCGCGCAGGCGCAGGGGGGGCGGGCGGCGGCGCTCGGCGGCTCGGTGCGNGCCGCCGTCGCCGTCGTCGCTGTCGCCGCTGCCGCGCACCCCCGGCCCCCGAGCCCGGCGCTGCAGGATGCCGGGGGGCAAGAGAGGGCTGGTGGCACCGCAGAACACCTTCCTGGAAAACATTGTCCGGCGCTCCAGCGGTGAGAGATCCCCTCCGTCCATCCCTCCATCCACCCATCCACCCCACTCTCCGGCCATCCCTCCCTCCATCCCCACGGTGGCTACTTGGGGCGCGGACCCGCCGCGCCCGTTGCCACGCTGCTGTGGCTGTGCCAAAGCGGTGCCTTCAAGGAACGGGATTTGCTGTGCCCCGCCGGGCTCCGCCGGCTCTCCGTGGTCTTTCTTCTGTCCCCTTTTACTTCTTACATCGTTAGCGGTACTAGGAATTTGTAGCATTTTAAAATTGGATTTGGGTGAGCCAGTTCTGATAACAAGTAGTCGTCGTTTATATTTCTAATACCTTCTCCACCCGTTGGGTCATTCTTTCCCTTGTTCTTTAGTTCTCTAGTAATTGGACTTACAAACGTTTTCGTTCAGGGGCTCAAAGTCTTTGCAATTCTTTGACGCTTTGAAATCTGTGACAAAACGTACCGGGCAAGAAGGTGAGGGAGTTACTGTGATGGTGGTAATCCAGAGGCTGGGTGGATATGCAAAGAACTGTCAGCAGTTGCTCGTCTACAGCTTCTCTGATTAGGTGACTTTTGGACTGGAGTGTTCCAGGACTGCATGGCTGTCAAATTATCTTTTCCTTCTAGAGTTAATTTTACCTTTTCATCCGATGCCCAGCACTGAAGAGTACAGCTCTTGATATAGACAACTCCATTAAAGTTACCATGTTGCAGACCACTGTCTCTCTAGGCGTGTTAGTGTAGGTGCAGCTTTAGGCAAATCTTATGCTAGTTACATTCCTTCTTTATGTAGTCTTTGCACTGGCACATAACTACTGAAACGCAGGAGGGTTGGCACAAATGAAGTCCAGTAAGAAACACTGACTTTGCATCTGCTGGAAAATACCTTCTTGGACAGCCCGATTTTAGGGCGACCCAGCCATGGCAAAGCGCTGTTGTGCCAGCAGGCGTCCGGGGATGTGAATGGTAATGGTGGACAAAGGAGGGCACTAAGAAGAGCTGCCAGTAATCAAGACACTAAGATGATGTGAAATGGTGCTGAAAAGTGTTCTCTTTCACCTTTCTATTGCATGAGCCTAGATTTCCCTCCTATTTGCACTAATGTGTTTTGGTGTGCCGGCTTCAGGTTGGTCTTGGTGGCAGGTAGTGAGCTAGTGAGTCATTGACTGCCACAGTAGCAGGAGGGGAATGAGGACTTGGAATTTGTTTCAAAAGGTTTTGTGCTAAAATGCCAGCCTTGTATTAAGTCGTCAGCTGTTTTCTGGAGGGCTTCATCCCTCTCACGTTCTCAGTGTCAGTTTTGTGTTTGGCAGCTGACTCCCTGAAAAGCTGCATTCTAACTATGAGCTGGTTTCCAGCAATAGAGTATTTATTTAACAGAATATTAAATGGAAGCTTAATTAATAGGGTTTTATATAGTGTTTTTCCTCTGACAATTTCAAAGTGATGGGTGAAATTTAATTACACTTCATAGCTCCTTGTGGAAGAGGACTTACAGAGGAATTCCCAATGTGTTCTTCCAATTGTGGTGCAAACTGGGGATTGGAGCACCACCGTTGTCTTCCCAAAGTCATGTGCCAAGTCAGTAGCAGAGCAGGGAAAATTACTTGAGATCGTCATGCTTTTATATCATGCTCTAATTAAATCAGATGTCCTTCCTTTAAAGCTCAGGAAAGCTTTCAGATGTCAAGAACTGGAAAAGCTCAGAAGGCTTTTGAACATTAGATTTTAAAAGCACACATTCCCTTCCAGTTTTTAACCTGGTCTAATTTAGGGGCATAAATTGTGCTGAAACAGTCATTCATTCTACTTTTTTTCTGCCACTGCTGATACCTAAGCATGATGCTGCAGAGGCAAATCTGCCTCACTGGACAACAATGTGAAAAGTGGATTGGAAATTTGTTTTTAACTCACATAAGTGATTAGTGTTGTGCCCTAAAACATGATACAGTTTTTGGGGTTCTTTTTGTGCTTGTGTTTGTTCGTTTGTTTTGTCATCGAGGATATAACCTTATTTGTCCCTCATAGGAAGAGTAATTCTTCATTGGATTCTGCACTTTTAAACTCAAATTTAATGGAATCCAATTGAGCAAATCTGGTTTGAGTATCTCCTTTCAGTGCTCAGTAGAAGGCAAATATTTGGTCTGCTGACAGTCAGTGTGCTGGGTCCTTTTTTTTTAATTTTTTTTTTATTCACCAGTTTCTGTGTGATTTTTCATTGGCAAGTTGAGAAATGGGATGAAGGCTGATGATTGTTTTTAAAAATACATCCTCAAAAAAAAGCTTTCCTATCTCCTACCCTGGTTAAAGAACACTCTCTTTTCATACTTCACACACTTAAGCAATCTCATTGCACTTCTTGACTATAAATTTTTTCTTAAGAATCAGAAGAGGTTTGTAGATATCTTCTATTAGGCAACAGGTACAGCTGGAAAAAAAAATAGACAGATATTTCTGCAGATGGGCTCTTCTTCAGGTGAAATCAAAGCAATGGTTTAGAAATGAAATGTAGGTAGAGACAAATTGCTCTGAGTTGCCAGAGACAGATCTGAGTAGCAAAATTTAAAGACAAAATTGCAGCAGTTTTAAAATGTGGAAAGTCAGAACTGGTGTAGTGGTAACGTTGTGTGCAGCTGTATTGTGGTGGCCAGCCTGGTATTGAAAGCAATCATCTATTTAATTTCCAGCATTATTTATGCATTTCCTGTTTTGAAATGTTGTTAACCTTCCTCTTTCACCCCAGATTTGAGTATAAATCAGGGTAAATTGTGGGAGAAGTGCTCGTGGTGAGTCAGTCATGAGCAAAGCATCTCAAAGCAGAGCAGAAAGGAATGGGGTGATCAGGGCTATTCTGTCTTCCTTGTAGAAGGGATGGTTTTCCTCGGCTGTCCTGCTGGATAGTCTTCTCCCAGCCAATGTGTTTGGGAAGGATGAAATCATTGCCAAAGCTATGCGTCCCACAGTGTCTCTTTGTCCGCAGAACCTCTTTTTCTTTTGGAGGTCACTTTTTGTCTTGGAGCTTTTGAAGCATTTAGAGCAGCAACATTCTTTGCTTTTTGGACAGCAGCAGGTTGCAGATGCTTCCCAGGGCTTTTGGTGCTGGACTGTAACCTCTGAGCTGCTTTACTGGTTCTTTGCCCACATCACATCTGAGCTTCTCTCCAGGAGAGACAAAGTCTGCAAGAAGAAGTGGTGTCTGTCTTTTAGACCAAGTGCTGCAGTTGGTAAAAACGGACACATAGACCTGTCTTTAGGGTATTATCACAGCACTCTGCCACCTTTTTTTTTTCTTTTGAAGCACATTGAAAGTAAAGGTCTTATCTGAGACACACAAAGACTTGATACTATCTCGCTACAGCCTTGACTGTGCCCTGGATCTTAATAATACCAGGTGTTCTGCTGAGCTGAAATAAGAAGTGTTTTCTGAGATCACTGGGTTAAATCACATTAAGATGAGTGCCTTTTACTGCCATTAGTATTTTTGACTTTTAATAAGGACCTTCGTTAGGGCAATGTTCTCTCCTAAGATCTTCTGAGCAGTCTCTGCCTGTTATTACTAATGTTATTGGTTACTTCTTCAGTGCCTTCAGAGCTGCTGCTGATACTGACCTCAGTTCAACATGGTAGAGGTGTAGTGGGTACAGGATTGGGCAGTCTCTAGAGCAGGGCTGGGCTTCATGGACCTGCAGAGCTACCTGGTGAGTTGAGCCATGAACACAAGGGCAGAGAAACGTGTCTGTCTTGCCTGTCCACTGTCTGTCTTGATCCTTCACATACTCTAGCAGCAAAATCTTGTCTTAATGGCATAATTTCTCTGATGGTAGAGGATGAGTTTAGGAAAATGTTTACTCGGGAACTTTGTGGCAATATGCAATGAGTGCTAACAGTCTGGAAGAGTGACTTGATTTAATGAAAGTATATATATTCTTATCTGTATGATAGGAGTCATCATTATTGGTTATTGTTTCTGTTGCAGAAACTCTTAGAAGCTTCTTCAGGAAAATGCTTCTTTCAGGTCTTTCACAAATGTGTTTTGCCACTTGAGCTGTACTCTTGGCTGTGAGTGGCTTTTGTGGGAATCCTACCGTGAGCTTTAACTCCTGGGTTTTTTATTCAGCTTTGTGCCATGTTCCTACAAAACAGCTTCTTTAGACAGAACTTAACACTCTGCTGGGTCCCTGTGACTTTGAAATATGAGCCCTGTGTACAGGTGACCGTGTTCTCAAGGGAGGTACCCAGGAAGGGGAAGAGAAATGAGTGTCATGTCTGTAGCACTGACACCTTTTTTTCATTTTTGTTACACTGGTAGTATACATAAAATAAGTGTCCATTGTCTCTCCTGTCCTTACTGGCCCATGTGGTGTACCTGATGTCTCACAGGCAGAGTGACAAAACATTGTTTCTCTCACGGGACATGATATGCGTAAGCTCTCTCCCCTAAGTTAAAACAAGATATATTTTCATATGATCCAAATTTACATGTTGCAGACAGAAAGTTCTTTAAAGTGAGTGGCATCAGATTTACAGGATGCCTATCATTTGAGAATCCTTCCATAGAAATGTGGACCTCAGAAGTTCCCCAAATAAAGACACTAAACCACTGGGAGAAACTTTTCCATCTTCCACTTCATTTGACTGTGGAGAAGTTACTGAAGGGATGACCGAAGAGCTTATGTCGTTAGGGTTTTCTTTGGCATTTGAAGGTACGGGGTTCATTCTGCAATTTCTATGACTGCAGGGGGCCTGCTGATACGTAAATCAATGCAAAGTGGATCTTTACACTAAGAAGCCTTACTCGATGACATTTGTGCAGAGTTTTCAATTGCAAGCACTCCCGTGTTCCTTACACTTCATGTTGGCTTGCTGAATGCAGAAAGATGAAGCATATCTGACTGCTGCTGAAACCGGGGGAGGTTTCCATGGTCTGTGCTTTTTTAATATGTGTGCTGTTTTTGAAATAATCCTGGTTACGGGCAGCTCTGTAGCAGCGTATTACTTTAGGAGCCCCGCTAATGCCGTATTGTTAGCAAAAGGAATGGCTGGATTTCCTTGAGGTCTGAGCAGCTGCTTAGCACGTTGTGGATCTCCTCTTTCTAATATTTCTTGGGTTCGGTGGGTGTTGTCGGGGAGTGGGATGGGGCGGTGGGAGAGCCCTCGTTGTGTTGCGGGGGAGGCTGGAGCGCTGCCGAGCGCTTGCCACAAGAGGTCACTGCGAGAGCTGTTGGTTCCCAGGTTGATGTTGAAATCTGAGAGAGAAAAATGAAATTATTGATTTTTCTTTTTAATTTTTTTTAAAAAGTAAACATCTAGGTTCTTTTATTGCTGTTGGAAGGAGCATGCGGCCAAAGAATAATGTCAGGAAGTTAAGTGAGCTGTGGAAATACATTTAATTAGCCAGTTTAACAGGGTTCTGTTCAGTGGTTAACCAGGATTTTAAGTTCCTCTGCTGAAAAAGCAAAGGGAATAGGATTTTTCCGGTTTGATAAAATCAAGTAATAAGAGAAGATTTGGGAGTTAGCACTCTAATAAACTGCTTTCCCCAAACCTGTTTAATCAGCACACTCAGTGACAGGCTATTTAAAGTGCCAATCTCTGGGTAACCCAGATAGCCAGGGCTCAATCCTGCACCCACACATACCAGCAGGAGGGAGTCCCACTGCTGGCTCCTGGGAGACTCACCTGAAGCAGCACCTTGATACTGGGTTGTGGTCGGTCTTTTGATAGCTTTCCTTCAGCACAGAGTGGAACGTTGGAGAGGCAGAGGATTCTCTGCCCAAAGTAGGTTTATTGAGATCCATCCAGGCTCTGTGAAGCTGCAGCCAGGAGTAGCTTCAGGCTGAGGGTTTGCAGGAGGAGTCCTTGTGTCTGAAAAACTGCTGTTTTCCAGATTTTCTCATCTGGACACAAGAAGTGAGCGCTCTCATCTGTATGAAGCTAGAAATCTGATTTTTGGTTGCTTCTCGTGGGTCTCTGTGTGCTGCAGTTTAAATTCAGTCTCCCAACATCTGTGTTGTGTTCTGCATAATTTTAATAGTGAACAGATTCAGCAGTGGCATTTAGATGGTAAGTGGGATAGGTGAGGATTAGTTTGACTGTAGGATAAATGAATGTGTGAGGGAGAAACTGCGATCAAAAATGTATGAAATGTCATTTTTCAGGCAACTCATAGGGATACTGCATTGTCCTTAGTGACTCAAAACTCTTCCTGGTGTCAGTGACATTGTGCCACAATGAAGGAAGAGGACCAAGATCTGTGTTGTCTTTCACAATGAGAATGATTAAAGTGATTTTGTTTGTTTGTTTGTTTGTTTTTCTGGAAGTAAATTACAGGCAGGCTCTAATTTTTCTTCTTGAGCTTGCCTGCAAAATTGCTGCAAGCTGCTTTGTTCCCAGCTAAGTGGCTAACACGTGGATGTAATATTTCAGCCAATGCTGGATTATTTATGTTTTGTTTTATTTGAGGAGCACTTATTTAGGGCAGGAAATGGATCATTTTAGCATAGTCGATATGGTGGCTTCTTGCTCTGATTTTTAGCCCTCTTCTCATTTCATGATGCGAGTATTAAATAAAAACAACAATGATACGGAAAGGTGACGTAAAGAGTTGGTCCTTTGAGAGAACTTTTGTTGTTTTGTTTTTTTTTTTTTTTCAGGCAAGCAACGCTTAATGTGCTGGATAAATTGGATGACACTGATGTTTTGCATGCTTTAAAGACACCAGGGAAATAATAGCTTTGTTAGAAAACAGCAAAGTGGTTTTTTTTTTCGGTAAGGAGTACAAAGTGCTGGTGGAAGTTGCTGCTTCAAGTACAGCAGTTTGTTGGCAGCCGACCCCAGGGCTGGAGAGATTTTGATGCCCGTCGAGGCTGATTTCAGAGGGCAGAGCCCTCCAAAAGGGATATTGTGTGAGGATGCAGTATGTCTTGAGCATGTATTTGGAGTCACTGTAAACAGCACCACTAGAAATACTTATTACCAGGGCCAAGAGTTGCTCAGGAGAGCTAAAAGAAAATAAAAAATGAGAACGTGTATGAATCCCATCTCCAATACTCACTCAGAGAAGCCTCATGACTTTTCCAAGATGGTCTAAACAAGGCTTTAGCTATATGCTGACCCCATGTAGTTATACTGAGAGTCAGCTGACGACAGTTCAAGTGTTTTGGAGCTTCTACAACATTAGCAGAAAAGAGAAATTCCAGATGTTCCACAGACCCTGTCAGGTCTGTGCAGTGACAGACTGGTAATTTTGAAGAACAGCTCTGTGTAAAGTTGCTCGAGTTAGGAGTTCATTCCTAGATGAAAATACTGCTTTTTATTACTATAATAATTATTATTACTTGTGGGCTTAATTTTTTTTTTTGCCCCCCCAAAACATCTTTCCAGTTGTGACTTCTCATTGCCTGTTTTCTTGGGGTGAGGCAGAATTCTGACACTGATTTGAACAATTTGGTTACAAGTGGTACCTGAGAATTCTTGAGAAAAGATGATTAGAGACAACATTTCTCACTTGGCTAAGTGTATCTCCTGGAATGATTTAGCTGTTCTTACTCTCCTGTGATTACATAACATGAATTTTATGCTGCTTTGGGCATTTGGTTGGTTAAAAAAAATTGCTTGTACAGTGTGGGGTTTTTTTCCCTTTTTTTTTGTTTTAATTTTAATTTTTTTTTTAATATACAAAACAAAGCTCAGGGCTGTGTCAAATATTAGCTACTGCAAGGTAGAGCAAGATTAAAGACTTGCTGCTCTACAGCAAATGCAGCCCTTATACAAAAGAGCCTTTTTTACAAAATAGAAATGCAGCAACAGCAAATACAATGACTCTAACAATTGTTTTCCTCAATTGTGTTTTCCAGCCTGAAATTTTGCTAACTGCATACCTCTAATACCCCAATTCCTTGCCATCAGTATTAAACTTTCTAAATAGGACAGTTATATTAGGTAATAAAAAGCTTGCTGGCTTTCTACGAGGAATCCAGCAACTCTGAGGCAAGTCTGCTGGCTGAGCCCTGCTTCACTGTTCTTACAAACATGTCTGGTTGAAGAAAGTACACAACCTACAGATTTGTGATTTGAACTCTCTACAGTATATCAGAAAGAGGGAGGAGTAGAGAAAGTGATTGTTGGAGGCAATGGCATTAAGAGAAGGTTAGAAATAATAGAAATTGACTTTTATCAATTGACTTTTGAAATGGGAAGTGGAAAAGCATTTTCAATACATCCAAGCAAGGATGAATGCATTACCAGACCTTTCAGGCTAATCATGCAAGTCTTGAAGTTAGCTGCATATTAATGTTTTCAGAATATGAGATATCACTGCATAGTAATTTGGATCATAGTTGCCTAGAACTTAATATGCTGGATCAGCCCATTGGTCTGTCAGATTTACTGCCCTGCTTTGAACAATGGCCAATATCTAACAGACTAGGAGAGATTTTCCCAGCCTCTGTAGTAAAATACTTGTGAGATTGGGTGCTGCTGTACATGGAAAGAGAAGACTTTCAGGGCGACAGCACAGATACTGCACAGTGTACTGCAGAACACATGCTGTATTCATTCATTGCCATCAGTAAATTTTGCTATCCTTGGCAATTCCCATTGTGACACTGACTTTTCAGTGAAGTTGTGGTATACTGAAAATCTGAGTAAATCAGATGTTCTGGTGTGGGTGCAATGGCTAATTGGGTGTTGCTCAGCTATTAGTGGAAGTAAGAAATACTTACCCTTGAGAATATTTAAAATATAATGCATTCTGCACACACACACACACACACACATATATATATATGTAAGCTTACACAATATAGCTCTTCTGTATTGAACCCAAGAGGAAACATCTCTGGAGGTCCCAGTGCTGGTGTCCTTGCTATGTTCATCATCCTGCAACTTGCAGACCTTTTGTTGGCTCCTTTTCTTCTGAAGAACATGCAAAATGCCAGTTTTATTTGTTGAAGACCAGAGCAGGCAAGAAGAGCTTGTTTCTCCCGTGAAGGGAGGCTGAGCCTGGGTCTGTCTTGCTGAAGACATCTACCCTGGGAGAGCAATCCTAGGTGTGTAACATCTCAGGACTCGTGCTTATGTTTTAGCAAAGATTAATTGTGTGAAAGTCCTTTGGATCACTAACAACAACAACAACAACAACAAATCTTTAGTATGAAATAACCACTGTGGAGAGAGGGACCAGGCGTGAACCTGGGATTTGATGATACAATTTCCTGGGTTGCTGTCAGGTGAATAGCTGTGGTCTGAGTGCCTTTCCTCCTTTTTGTGTGCAATGAATATTGATGTATTTCAGGAAGGAGAAGTCAGTTGGTAACAGGTTTGTAGCACAGTTGTCTCTTGCTGTACCTGATCTCTTTGAATCAGGACATGGATACTACCAGATCACCACTGCATGGGACAAGGAGACAGTGAGGTACTCTTAGCTAAGGGTCCTTAGTTTGGAGCTGCTGGCAATGGAGGCCAGGAGGAATGGACGTTCAGTTCTGTTGGAAGGGAACACACTCATTATGTTGCCCTCCTGCAACTGGAGATGGAGAAGAAGTGAGGTTTTTCCCACCCTTGTCTTTTACACCTGTTTCAAGCACCTGTCTGGGAATCGAACAGAGTGGAATTTGCTGTACCCAGACTGATGAAAATCTTGACCTGAGACACAACCATGACTGACCTTTCATAGCAAGGAAACCATAAAACTGAGTTGTAGAAATATGACAAGTCAGGGCACGCAGATAAATCTAGTGTGGGACTGACTGTTAGGACCCAAGCTCAGGGGAGATGACTGTAGAAGTGAGCTTTCCGGGGTGGTTAGTGGTGATGATGTGATAAACAGTGGTCTCTTCAACTACACAAAGTTCCTAGAAACCCTGAGGTTGTGTTCTCTACTAAAGAGTCTCTGATGTTGACCAAGGTTAGATTCCAGAACAGAGACATATTAGAGAATATACAAGGAGTCACAACAGAGGACTCAAAACAAAAATCAACTCTGAAATTTTAAGAAATTATGGCCAAAAAAAGATTTTTCTCTCAAAGTATCCTGCCATTCAGTATGCAGTTTGCATGTTTCGTAGAACCAGTCAGGGTTGGAAGGGACCACAAGGATCATCTACTTCCAACCCCCATGCCGTGCCCAGGGACACCCTACCCTAGATTAGGCTGGACACAGCCTCATTCAGCCTGGCCTTAAACACCTCCAGGGAAGTGGCCCCAACCACTCCCCTGGGCAACCCCTTCCAGGGCCTCACCACTCTCATGGTGAAGAACTTCCTCCTCACATCCATTCTGAATCTCCTCACCTCCAGCTTTGCTCCATTGGCCCTAGTCCTGTCACTACTTGATAGCCTAAAAAGTCCCTCTCCAGGTTTTCTGTAGGCCCCCTTCAGATACTGAAAGGCCACAAGAAGGTCACCTGGGAGCCTCCTCTTCTCCAAACTGGACAGCCCCCAACTCTTTCAGTCTGTCCTCATAGCAGAGGTGCTCCAGCCCTTTGATCATCCTCATGGCCCTTCTCTGGACACGCCCCAGCATGTCCACATTACTCTTGTAATAGGGGCTCCAGAACTGGATGCAGTACTCCAGGTGGGGTCTCACCAGGGTGGAGTAGGAGAATCACCTCCCTCGACCTGCTGGCCACACTGTTTACAGCTGGATATGAACTGGACAATGTAAAGTTAAATCTGCCTGGAAATTGTGGAAATAGGGAAGAATTAGCATGTGTCTTGGTTGGAGAAAATAACATGACTCTTGATAAAATGTAGGCTGGGCATAGAGTTTCATGGATCCAGAGACTTGGGTACACAAGAAAACCCAAAGATCAGACACTGACCTAAAATTCTACCAAGCTGCTGACTGAGCAGTGGCATTAATGAAACATGGATTTTTGTGGCTTTGTGCCTGCAATTAGAGTCATTGGTCTTGTAACAATATGCAAACATTGATTCAAGATTTTTCTTCAGTTGAAACAAGACATACACATTCACATGCTGACCATGGATGAATAATCCTTATTAGCTTAAGAATAACAAAGAAACCAATTAAGTAGAGGAAATTTTAATGGTCATAGAAGAAAACATATCCTGTCTGGTCAAGTTTGTAGAACGTATACTAGAGATTTGATCTAACCTTACAAATACTACTATTTAGCAAGATACTTCTGGTGTCTATTTTTTCTAGTTTTAAGGGAGGTTTTTTTTTCTTTTTCTTTAAGTATCAGTAGTTTAGCTTTATGTTTTATTTCCTCCAAAGTTTCTGGTAGGTTTGATCAGTTTAATGAGTGCCATGTCAAATATTTCGAGGCACTCAGATGTGAAAAAAAAACCCCAAAAATTACAAAATCCATAGAAGACAACCATTAAATGCTCCGTCAGCTACTGTCTGCAACACGCATCTTCTGCTGTGCACTCTGTGTCCTGGAAGAGTAATGTGGTGAGAATACACAATCAAGCTTATGGCTGCTGGACAGAGTCTTTGAAGCAGGATTATCTGATTTTTGTGGACTGTGGTCAGCTGGGGACTATCCAGATGTGCAAAGCATCAATAACTGAGTCTGGTATTGCAGTTTCTCACTGCAGTTTCTCTCATGCTCATTGCATATGAGGAAACTGTAGTGAGAGGTAATCCTATGAAGAAAGCTCTTTCCAAACCTAACCAGAGATAATTGCAATATTGATTGTTTGCATGTGGGGTGGGAAGTTAAGAATTGCTTATGCTGTCATCCTTTCCAACTCCTCGGCAGCTGTGGTGGCAGGGTATCAACTGTGGAAGAAGCCCAGCAGGTGGTGTCTACACTTTTCCAAATTGGAGAAGATACAAGGTCTTGGGGGAACATCGATGCAATGGAATGTACTTCAGTGAACCCTTTGATTTCCAGGGTGTTAGGATGTCCTCTGTGTTAGTATCTGCACTGGGCTGAGTCTTTGGGACAGAAAGGTCCACGGAAAGTCAGGAAGATTTCATGTAATGCTCAGGCTTTATTCCATGTCTACTGCAGATTGTAGTGAAGGCGTCTCATTGTGGGTAGAAAAATAAATATTTAAGGTTGGCATTTAGGCTTAAGAATAGCTGCGACAGATTAAAATAAATTCTTTGACCTTAAAAATTCCACAACATCAAACTGTTGGTCACATTGGTTGGCTTTTTATTTATTTATATATATATAAAAAAATCCATATAAAATCCATTAATCCACAGTTGATTTTTTTCCACAAATTTTTGTTTATAATAATATATAAAAAAATACAATTTTTTTCAGTGCACCTTCCTTGTTCAACAGAATAATGTTTCCATAATATACAGTCCAGTCAGATTTATAAATCCTCTGAGAACAGTGTGTGTAGCTCATACAAACCCAGTGTCACTTTTAAGTGAAAATGAATGCGTGCACTTGACTGTAAGTAATTGGCATAACTGTTCTTTGGCTATTATGAGGAGAATTTGTAAAAAGTGGTGTTTTTTTTCCCCCCTTCCATCCGCCAAAAGGAATGTTTCCTACAATTTCTGTACAGCAGTGATAGTTAATAGTTACATTTTAATAGCTTTTGTAGCTATTGAATGGGACAAATTAGTTCCATAACTGTGGTCAAAATGAAATTGAAAAATAACAGTAAAAATTATGAAAGCTCCAGAGATCACCTCAGATTACAATTTGAGAAACTCTGCAAAGTGAGAGTATTCTTTCTGAAACAAAATTAGGTATGTTTGTGGTGTTGATGAACATAAAATATGTTCATACAAAATGGGTTTCTCCTCCTTGCTAAAAGCAGGGATGGAAGGATCTTTCCAAACTAGTGAATAAAACTATTTTAGGACTAACATAGAATGGAATAGAATAGAGTGGAATGGAATGGAATGGAATGGAATAGAATAGAATAGAATAGAATAGAATAGAATAGAATAGAATAGAATAGAATAGAATAGAATAGAATAGAATAGAATAGAATAGAATAGAATAGAATAGAATAGAATAAGACAGGTTGGAATAGACCTCCAAGATCATCCAGTCCAACCTAGCACCCAGCCCTATCCAATGACACTAAGTGCTCCGTCCAGTCTTTTCTTGAACACCTCCAGGGATGGTGACCACCACCTCCCTGGGCAGCCCATTCCAATGGGAAATCACTCTCTGTGAAGAACTTCCTCCTGATATCCAGCCTGTACCTCCCCTGGCACATCTTAAGACTGTGTCCCATCGTTCTTTTGCTGGTTGCCTGGGTGAAGAGACCAACTCCCACTTGGCTACAACCTTCCTTTAGGTAGTTGTAGACATATGTTGGTGCCAGTCCACATGTATAAACTGTAAGCACTGACTGAAAGAACAGATGAGTCAAGCAGCATTTAAACTTGAGTCCAGCCTCCTAGAAGTACACCCTGCCTGTATTTTGTATTTACAGCAATGGATGAATCCTAATATGATAAGCCAAACATGGCATTTCAGGGACATGGTTTAGTATCTATGGTGGTGGTTGGTCAATGGTTGGATATTATTAAATGATTCTAGGAAACCCCCAGATTGCGTTTTTGATAGACTGTCACTGAAATGAAATATGTGTCCTGTGTTATTTCAATGTGTAAATCCCTTTGGCATTCATCATTCCTTGACCTTGCTGAATTTCCAAATGGGTCACCTAGTACTTGCCTTCCCCAGGCATGATAATGTCTTATTGTGTACTATGAGATGGGGTGGGCATGTCTTGCCCTTCCCCAGCAGCTTCTGGCACTCTCAGTCCCTTATCCCAGGGATGCTTGCTGTATCTTGCAAAACAGACCAGGACCTGCCAGGAGGAGACATTTACTTGTCTCAAAGCAAGACTGCTGGGCATTTAAACTGTTAGTGTTAAATACTGTTAAATGCTCAAATACTGTTCAGCGTTTAAAACTCAAGTTTGCAAGTTAATTTGAGGCTGATTTCAAGATACATATAAACATAAAACCAAACATGATGACTTGCCCAGGTCTTGCGAATAAATGAGTAGTTTCTAGATTGTTAAAGCATTGGCGCTTATATCAGTATTTTTTGGGGTGTAAGAAGCTGGTTACATTATAGGAATGGAGCATCTCTCTTACATGGAGAGATTGAGGGAGCTGGGATTCTTTAGCTTGGAGGAGACTGAGAGGTGACCTCATCAATGTTTATAAATATGTGCAGGGTGAGTGCCAGGAGGATAAAGCCAGGATCTGCTCAGTGATGCTCTAAGTCAGGACAAGGGGCAATGGGTGGAAACTGAAGTATAGAAAGTTTCATTTAAACATGAGGAGGAATTTTTTTAATTGTGAAGGTGACAGAACACTGGAACAGACTACCCAGGGGGGTTGTGGAGTCTCCCTCTCTGGAGATATTAAAATCTGGCCTGGATGTGTTCCTGTGTGATCTGGTATAGGTGATCCTGCTCTGGCAGAGGGGTTGGACTAGATGATCTTTTGAGGTCCTTTCCAGCCCCTGACATTCTGTGATTCTGTGAAGTTAGGTTTTTTCCTCATGATTTCTTTTCTGATGCCCATTTTGCTTTTTTTTTTTTTTTTAATTGCCTCTGAAATCACAAGCTTGCCTGTGCAACACAGAGGATTTGAATGTACTTTGCCACTGACTACAGCCTTTTCTCCTCTCCTCTTTTCTCTTTACAGAATCCAGTTTTCTGTTGGGAAATGCCCAGATTGTGGACTGGCCTGTAGTTTATAGTAATGACGGGTTTTGTAAACTCTCTGGATACCATCGAGCTGACGTCATGCAGAAGAGTAGCACTTGCAGGTATGCTCAGTGTCTGTTTGCTGCCACTTCATGTACTTTTAAAAATTATAATTTGCTGGGAAGAACAGTTGAGCCTTGCAAAAAGAAACTTTGTTTTGTGGAACTGAAATGGGTTTTAAATGAATGAAACCAGTGACTTATCCAGGATATGGTAAAGCACTTAACAATAACTAAATGTTAAGTCCTTTGCTAAATCTGAAGTAGTCTTTAGGATCCTGTAAGGCTTGATCCTAAATAAAGTAAAGCTAAAGCTTATTGATATATATAAAAAAAAATGTACATACTTATTGTATTTCACCAAAATCTCTTTTGGAGAACTGAAATGAGCTTTAAATGAATGAAACCAGTGACTTATCCAGGGCATGGTAAAGCACTTACCAATAATTAGCTGTTAAGTCCTTTGCTAAATCTGAAGTAGTCTTTAGGACCCTGTAAGGCTTGATCCTAAATAAAATAGAGATGAAGCTTATTGATATTAAAAAAAAAAAATATTAAAACATCTACAAATTTATTGTATTTCACCAAAATCTGTTTTGGTAGCAATCCAGATCAACCCAGCCTGGAAATTCCTGTCATCTTCTGGTAACTGCATAAATGCAGTAGGCATTAGAGGAATAAAAAGTGCTTGCTGGAAAAGCTTTTAAAAGATGTTAGCAGTGAATGAGGGTGAACTAGAGGAGCTCCCAAAAGAAGGGGTAAATAGTAGGAGGATTTAGACTTTGTTCTTCTCTCATTTGAGATTTATCCTGACTAATATCAGTGTGAATGTGTTCTTGTTAATGACTCAATAAAGAAAGTGGTGTTTTAGATAATATATTTAAAAGGATGTTTTTACTAGATTTTTGTTAATTTTGTTATGATGCCAAGAGGCAGTGGGCTATTCTTCTAGCCCATGTTGGTCCCTGTTATTACATGCACTCACACACAAATCACAGCAGCGTTCAAACTGCATCTTTACTCCTAAGACAGTGATTAAGCTGATGTTATATTTACTCTGAGCATTGCAGCTTTATGGTTTTTTCCTTTTGTTGCTGGTCTTTCAGTAGTGGGCAGCTATGATTTATGACTACACATGTGTCTGCATCATGTCTACTGCACTCTTTAAAAGGAGGTGCTCTGGGTAAATACTAAATCCCTAATGTGTGTGTTTGTGTGTGTGTATACATGAGCAAAGTAAACCAAGCAACAAGGAGTGGCTGAGCTATGAGTCTGTGTAGTTTTCCCTTTATGTGTTCTGGGAGTGACTAATGCCAGGCCACTGGGTGGGGGGTGCTGCATATGTACTGCAGTGATTTTTGGGAGATGAATGCTGCCAGATGCTGATCACTGACTGGTGTTCCAGCTGGCAGAAGCAGGGCAGGCAGTGAGCCTGTCCTCTGATGTCAGTCACCACTTAAAAAAGCAGCACAGGCTGAAATGTGGCAGCTGCTCTCATCTGCTAGGAAAGGGAAAAAGCCTTGGTGGTCCAGGGTTGCTCTATGCAGCCAGGTGTCTTCCAGTGGGCAATGGAGAAGAGATGGGCTTCTGCTGCTGGTATGAAATTCTCATTCATACAGCAGCAATAGAGTCAATATGCTGAGCAAAGCTGGAAGAAGCAGCTGTATTGCAGCCATCCCAGATACACATACATGCTTTCCTCTCTGCTCTCTGCTGTCTTCTTTATCAAACTGTATATGTTTGCTGTAAGCCAGCAGTTTTTAGTCAGTACATATTAAAATCATGAAAAAATACAGAATGAGATTGTAAGAAAATGTTGGGGAAGTGATGGTTTAGCAATACCTCACTGATAATAATTCCCCTGTGCCTCAGATACTGAGAAGACAGAAAGATTAATTCCATCTGAGTGCTTTTTGTGAATGTGATGGGCTCTAGTTACCACTTGTAAGGATTTCATTTTGGCCATGTTCAAATAGATCATACAAATGAATAAAGAAATGCAAATCCAGGGAGGAATTATTATGGAAAATGGAATTCGTAGCAGAGATTTAGTTATTTATCTGTTTTCTTTTATCATAATTCTATATATCTATCTTTTGGAGAGGCCTCTCCACTCTGGAAGCATGACTAGTACTTTTGTGTTTGAGTCTTAGTCTGTGGAGTTATACATGTTGCATGATGTTTCCTGCTTCTTAGGAGACATCTCAGGTTAAAGGAGAGTTGGAGAGGTTTCCAGCATGGTCTGATGTGCAGCGTGCAGCCTGCCAGAGCAGTGTCTTTGGGCATGCTCTCTAATGAAGAGTTGTGAAGCTTTATGGGATGGAAAACATTCTCAAAGGCCAATAGTGTCTGCTTAGTCCAACTCAGTAGAACGGCACAGAATCATTAAGGTTGGAAAGAGTTCTGAAATCATCAAGTCAAACTGTCTGCCCAACACCACCATTCCCACTATACCATGTCCCAAATTGCCACATCTACATGTTATTTGAACACCTCCAGGGATGGTGACTTCAACACTGACCTGGGCAGTCTGTTCCAGTGCCTGATTACTCACTGGAGGTTTTTTCTCATATCTTGGACCATTATTTATATTATTTTCTGGGTCAGGCTCTCAGTCATAGAATCAGTCAGGGTTGGAAGGGACCACAAGGATCATCTAGTTCCAAACCCTCTGCCTTATGCCCAGGTTATGTTACATTCTACATAAAAAATTGCTTTATATGTAATGTTTGCTCTATTGTTCTAAGTGCTCTGCAGTATGAGTGCTGTGGTGCCAAAGCTTTATAGCAGGTTCTGAGCCCATTTTTATAGCTTTTTAGTGCCAAATATCCAACCAAAGGAAAATATACATCTACAACCAAGATAAATCTAGCCCCTGGTTCTAGTTAATATTGTTCCTGATCATAAGTGTGATAAAGGATGATGTACACATTTTGCAATGTTTGGTCAGTTTACCCCTGCTTATAAGATAGACTACCTTGAAATCAGCTTTCACTTATGCTTCTCTTCTGATCAGTCCAGTGAGTATTCACTACATACTCTTTCTTTCTGTCTCAATCTTGTGTTTTACATTGAGACATATATCATCATTATATTCAGTCTCGGGTGGTCTTGCCTGATCACAGCGGGGGGTGGAGGAACTGGAGTCACTTCAGCTCAGGAAATGAGTTAGTCCTGTGACAACCTGGCAATCCCTTTAATTTTGCATTTTCTCAGCATCAATGGGCTTGTTGGAAGAAAATCACATACAAATACCTCAGTACAAGTGTCAGTCCCCCTAGTTTCATGGGCACTGTATAAAAGGCACAGTGTACACAGGGGTCAGCCTTCATGAATACTGTGTGATGGGAATCAGTGTGTGTTCTTTCTGGGTGCACATGGCACCCAAAGATGCTTATGTAGCTGTGACTGATATATAGAATAGCTGGTATAAGTGAGTGATAAAATGCACAGGATTCTTAGGTGGAAGAGCTTGTGTGCTGGTGAGTCATTGCTGTGTCAAACAAGGACTGACAGTCCAGGAGGAACAGGGCACCTGCAGTTGGCACTTCTAACCTTCAATTAATGATGCCTGGATGTGCAGGAAAAGCACCTGTTTCGTGCCCACTTGCCCACAGACATTACAATGTATGTTTTTGTTAGTATGTTGAAAGAATTAACAATTATAAAACATTAAAATCCAGTTTAACATTGCAAGAAATTCATCTGTCCTCCATCCCAGTAGGGAGTGAGGTGGTGTCCTGGTTTGAGCTAATTGGAGGATTTGAATGAGAAATTAGGCTATAGGCTGAGAGAGGAAAGCACTGATGGTGCTACTTCACTCATAGCTTTACTGAGAAAGAAAACAAAATGTTTTAACAGTTGTAACCCAAATATAGATAAGTCAGACTGCTTCAGACCTCTTTGGGCTGTGGCTGCTCTTGCATGGCTCTTTCTCCCTGCCTTTTGTAGCTGAATCTAAACAATGCCACTAACTTCTTTCCTGTTGCTAATCCCCCTGGCCGATCTACCTTTGCCTATCTGCTGCATGAAACAGATGGTAAGATAAGATTGGGGAAGGAGGGAAGGTGGTAGGGGTGGTTAGAGACCCCCTCAGGGATTTTGATCTCTGGGAGGGGTGTGCTGTTTCTGTATTACCTTTTTACTGTATATATCTGTAAACATCTGTTACACATTGTGAATATCTGCTTATGTATTGTGCAAAGCTGTAAATATAAAGCTTCATTCCTTAACTTCCAGCTGACTGAGTCCTAGCCTGGGTTATTTCAAAGTGTGTGGGGGCAGATAACTGCCAAACCACCACAGGTGGTTTGGGAATTTCCTCCCCACACTAGATTAACCAGACTATCTCAGCCGTGTGGAAGTGAAGGAATGAAGCTATATTTACAGCATGCACAAATTTACAACTATATACACACAGTATATAGAGATATTTGCAATTATATATGAGTTAAAGGTTTTTAAAAAAAAAAAAATCCCTCCCAAACAGCCAGACTACCCAAGAAGGCTCCTGAACAACCCTCCTCCTTCCCCCTCCCCCATCCCTTATCTCAGAAGTAACCAGATAAATCTCCATATAGCTCACATGATAAATATGCAGAGATCTTAGGTGAGATGTCAAAAGCTGACAAGGAGGTTAGAGGAAATGGTTGGATTGGGTTACGTAGGTTTCATGCAGGGGAATTAAGGCACAGTGCAACCAGACACACAGACCGAAGAAGAAGAAAATGAGAAGTGAGCACCTTATTTTATATTTTGACTGTTTGTGTTCCACAGCAGAACAAATGAGTGATATAGGCATCACTGTTATTTTCTTCTCACAGCCAGTGGTCTAAATTTTCTCATTAAAATATTCCAATTAGCTTCAAACCAGCACAGGAGCCTCACTGTTCCATTAGTCCACCAAGTAAAAGAAGTGTCAGAGCATAGAAATGTAAAGCTGGGAGTGAGGAAACAATGCTGAGGGAGAAGACAGTGTTGTAAGGAGTGTGAGGTATGGTTGGATTTGATGATTGTAAAGGTATTTTCCAACCTAAACAATTCTAAGGTTCTATGAAGTAATACCAGTGTTTTCCAATACTGTTGCTTGCCAGCTAGGCTCTGTGTTCTCATCAAGCTCTTTGGAAGAGCAGTGCCTGGTTGGTAGATGTAATCTGGCATTTTACATTTGCCATTTTGTAGAACCAGAGTCATAGAATTGTTTCAATTGGAAAAGACCTCTGACATCATCTAGTCTGTCAACTGAAGTGCTATGTCTACACATTTTTTGGACACCTTCAGGCAAGGTCCCTGGGCAGCCTATTCCAATGCCTCACCACCCTTTCAGTAAAGCATTCTTTCCTAATCTCCAATCTAAACCTCACCTGGCACAACTTGAGGAAATTTCCGTGCGTTCTTTCACTTGATACTGGGGAGAAGAGACCAATACTCCCCTCATTACAACATTCTTTCAGGTGAGAGCCATAATGTCTCCCTTCAGCCTCCTCTTCTCCTTTTGTTTTTTTGCCTCCGCTTTGCCTTGCTTACTCTTTCTTGCCTCTAAAAGCCCCATGCCAGGCTTGGAATGACTGATTGCTGGTTTTGTTTTCAAGAGAAAACCTGTTCCTAAGCTCTGTTTGTGTACTACCTTTCAGCTGCATGAGAGGAGGGAATTTCATCTTCTTCCTGATGGAGGTGTTTGCAGGTAGTGTTTCCAGTGAGATGCTTGCAGCGCCCGGGCCAGCATCTTTTCTCTCCCTTGTTTTGATTTCCTGCCACTACGTGTGGGATCAAAAAGAGTCTGCTAGTGAAATCCTGGCTCCAGTGAAGCTAATGGCAAAATATCCAGAGTATTCAAGGAAATGGGATTTTGCATAGTGGGTACAGCATGCTGGACTTGAAAAAAAAAGTTAACTTTGATACTGAGACATCACATCTGTGACCTGATTTTTGTATATGTGAGAATGTCTCCTTGCACTGACAAAGCAGTGTCAAGAAAAAATGCTGAGTGTGCCAGTGGGACCCATGTAGCTGCACTTTTTCTCTTTAGAAATGGTGCCTGTTCTTTAACTTGCAAAGTTCTGAAGCTCCTGATGTGTATGTGTATTTGCTGTTCCTCCTCTCCTATGAGGGCTGGAACACCTTTCTTTGAAGAAAGGCTGAGGGAATTAGGGTTTTTCAGCCTGGAGAAGAGATGGCTCTGGGGAGACCTTATTGCAGTTTTTCAGTGTTTAAAGGGGAACTATAAGAAAGATGAGGACAATCTTTTTAGCGGGGCCTGTTGTGACAGGACAAGGGATGATTGTATTAAACTAAAATAGGATGGGTATAAGGAAGACATTTCTTACCATAAGAGTAGTGAAACATTGGTTAGCAGGTGGCCCAGAGAGGTGGTGGATCCCCCATCCCTGGGAAACATTCAAGGTCGGGTTGGATGGGGCTCTGAGAACCTGATCAGTTGAAAATGTCCTAGCTTAGTGCAAGGGGTTTGGATTGGACTAGATGACCCTTAGAGGTGTGTTCCAACCCAAAACATTCTATGACTCTATGTTTGTCTGTTATAATTAATAAATTTGCATCCAACAATTTTGGATCCGTAGAGTTGTGAATTGAATGTGGGATCATGCCTTCTGGGCTTCTGTATTGGGTTAACACAGCCTGCTCTCACAAGCTCCCATTTCTCCTCACACATATGGAAGGGAAAATAACACAAAAACCCTGAGATGAGATAGAGTTTAATGAGCTGGGAAGATGCACAATTACCTTAGCCTATTTGCAGAAAAGCACAGCAAAACGCAGAAGCAGCAGCAGAAGCCAGTGACTTCCCCTACCTTCCAAATGACAGCCCCTGCCAGTAGAAAAGACCAACACCCCAAAACCCCAAAAACTGGAAGGAGCAACCAGAATGGGAAACCTCTCACATTACAATCTGAACTTCAAGCCCTATGATAGTTTGCTCTGGCCAACACTTTTCATTTTGAAGATGGTGAATATCATCAGCAGCTTCAACTCAACCCCTGACAGCTTCACCTGTCCTCTATCCTGGATAATTCATCACAAACCATTGTCGAATACAACCCTGGCATGCACTGCAGAGCTGGAGCTGTTCTGCTGCTGCTGGGCTGGGTGCTGACAGAGGATTGAAGAGCATGATACAAAGGTTCATATGGGGCTTTTCTCTTCCAAGTGATGCTTTCAAAGGGAGATGGGAGCCCAGGCATCTTAAATGACATATATTCTGGTTTAGTGATGGAGAAATTATCTAAGGTTGTGCCTTTCTCTGTGTATTTCAGTAAGTCTTATTCCTCTTTGATAAGTCTATTTTCTAGGTAGTAAGATTCCCAGTAGCAGGGTGGTTTTGATATTTATGTCTTGTACTGTTTGCACTGAAGGCACTCGACAAGCACTAAATAACAAAACACATGAGGCAGAAAAAGACAGAGTGATTGACTGAAGAAGTAGGAGTCCCTCCATGCGTACAAAATAGGACAGACTAAATTAAATTAAACCTGTGATAAGCAAAGGTCTTATATAACTTTTACAGTGAGTGGCTTTGAGGTTTTCTTGGTGCTGTTAAAAATTGCCTTCAGAAAAATGATCTTATTATTCCACAAGCCTTTAAAATAGCTCTTTGTATGTGAAAATAATATAAGATTTGATTATTACAGGTTTACTGCAGTAATAAGCAGCCTTTAATTCAAAACATAAAGTTGATTGATTGTATTCAGCAGTGCTAACAGGTACTGTCCACCACTCAGAATGCTGAGTATTATTTGTCATTTTAACACTAATTTATGATGACTATCTGTATTATATGCCATGTAAAGTTGAGCATTCTTACAAATTCTTGTTATTTTTTCCTTCAGGACTCAGAGAAAGACTGCTTTAAATCTCAAGAACACACACAAAAAAAAATCAGTTGCACAATGGGCTGTACAAAAAGTATCAGCTTCTGTTTTGTCTTGCAGTCAGGAGAGTGATCTACTTTGCCTCATCAGTGCATCAAAAAAGGCCTAGAGTGAAAACAAAAGCACCCAAAACCCCAGCAAAAAGCTGCAAACCTCTTTGTTTTCATCTCACGTACTAACATATAAAAATTACCAGCTGAACTTGGGAGAGAAAGGCAAGTCATGTGAAAATGAGCAAGGAGGCTGCATTTTGTGTTTAGGTCCTAAAGATAGTCATGTATGCTAATGACAAGCAGTACCTTGGTGAAGCCTTGTGCCCTGGTGAAACCATGTCCTAATGTCAGTTGCTGTAGTGGTATCTCCATGATGGTGCTGTTCCAAAGGTAGCATCCAGGATGTGTCATTTATTGATGGCTCTCCTTGCCTTACCAGTGAATAAGTGTAGTGACATAGTCACAGATACCCTCATTCTGCCTCCAGCACCTGTTCTGGGCAGCACCTTATTCTGCAAGCAGCCCCATTACCTCCCTTGGCTGGCTGTGTAAAGAAAGGATTCATGGTCTGGCCTTCATTGAGTATTTTAATGCTTGCCGAGTCACTAACCACTGTGCTGTTTTATTGTTTCATACAGAACAGTAGACATAAAATAAATGTTTATTGAACCTTTGGAGGTCTGTTGATCAATAAAAGAGAAGCTGTATTGAAACCACAGAGGCACTGATAGCTTTTCTTTCTCAGGGCTGTCTGTCATGGGTTTCAGCTGAAGCTCCAACTGTTTGTGAACAAAGAAAATGGAGGGGAAGAAATGGATCAATTAAAAGTATATTCATTCAAGTGTCTGAAAGCTTTTATCCCATGTTCCATTTTACTTCAGTTCTGTAATTGGGATTTGCACAGAGCGATCTTTGGTTGTTTTTAATACAGAGCAGAATGACAATAATAGCCTGGCTGGTTCCTTACAAAGGCCTTCAAAAGTAAGGTCAGGGGGTTGGGTTTGCTTCCAGCAGCTGAAAGTCTGACCTGGAAAAGAGTGCAAAGATGAGATGGTCAAGCAGGAAGGAATAGCAGAGTTAAAATTACATTTTTGTATTCTCAGTCTGGAGAGCCTCCAAAAGCATTTTAATGTTTTCCGTATCTCACTGAAACATTAAAGAAATGCAGTATATACAGTAAGGAAAATTAGGGTGAATGTTTGGTTGTAGGTATGACTACAGGTGTAGTAGGTGTAACTACACTTGAGAAACCTGATGAAATTGCTTTTTGGTCTGAATTTTTAGAGAATTATACTCATCACTACTTACTGCTTAAGTCTTCCCTCCTGTTGTAATCAGTACTTAGTAAAAGGATTCCAATTATCTTGTTGTTCCAGGAACATCTTGACAAGATTAGATTTGTAGCCATCAGTTGCACCAACAGCCTTTACTTGTGGTAGCTTTTATTCCTCCTCCTGAAGCCTTTTCAAGAGCACTGAATAAATTTTGGGAGGCTTTAGAGCTTTTATTCAGTTTTCTCTGTTTTGACAGCAATATTCTCGTGACCTGCAGTTGTTGCAATAATGGCTTTATAGGCTATCAGCTATTTTTCTAACCACCTATCTCTAAAGGTAGGCTCAAAAAAGCACTCAGTGGAACTTTACAGTAGATTAATTTGCTGACATTTACAATAAAAAGGTGGTCAGGGTTACTCACTATTGTAGGTTTCCTTGTGACACTCTAAATCATAGAATAGAATCATTGAATCAGTCAGGGTTGGAAGGGACCACGAGGATCATCTAGTTCCTACCCCCCTGCCATGCCCAGGGACACCCTACCCTAGATTAGGCTGAATAGAGCCTCATCCAGCCTGGCTGCAAACACTTCCCTGGAGGTGGCCCCAACCACCCCCCTGGGCAACACGTTCCAGGGCCTCACCACTCTCATGGTCAAGAACTTCCTCCTCACATCCAATCTGAATCTCCCCACCTCCAGCTTTGCTCCATTGCCCCTAGTCCTGTCCTGATAGCCTAAAAAGTCCCTGCCCAGCTTTTCTGTAGGCCCCCTTCAGATACTAAAATGAAGTGTAAATCACAGAATGTTAGGGGTTGGGAGGGACCTCATCTAGTCCACCCTTCCCTTGCCAGACCAGGATTGCTTAGAGTAGATCACAGAGGAATGCATCCAGGTGGGTTAGATCATAATTAAACTTTGTAAATGATAACCATTATCTCCGATGCTTATGTGATTTAAGGTGACTGTAACAAAGTTGTTAACTGAGTAGCGAAAAAGGAAACCTTTTTTTTCTTTTTCAGTTTTATGTATGGTGAACTGACAGACAAGAAGACCATTGAAAAAGTCAGACAAACTTTTGACAACTATGAGTCAAACTGCTTTGAAATTCTCCTCTACAAGAAGAACAGTATGTATACGTTTGTGTGTGGTCTTGGGAGAGATAAGTGTATTGAAAGTATATAGTAGACTAAAATAAACTTTCGTTTTCATATGTGGGTAAATCTGGAGGCAAGATTTGGAGAAGAAATGGGTATTTTGGTTGCCACAGCTCAAGAAGAGATCTCCTTTTTTCAGATTGTCAAGAATAGTGGTAGTTTCCTGCTGTCTCTAGTCTGACTCCTTCTTTACAAAATATATTCAGTTTTGAGGATTGTTTCCCTGAAGGGAAATTGACTGGGTTAAATGAAAGGAAATCCTGAATGAGGTACCCCCGACCTCCTTCAGGAAATACCCTCATGTTTCCAGAAGTGAGAACTCAGACCCTAATTGCCATGAGCAGATGCTTGCAACAGTGTTGAGATGCCTGCATGGTGTGTAAAGCAACACAGCTCTGATGAGAGTACTAAATTGGGCACATAACCCAGGGATTAATTAGAAAACTAAGGAATTTTGTAACTTAATGAGGTGTAGGACCTAAGCCCTTCCTCTTGGCTGCATTTTCTTCATTTTGTCTTAACCGTGAGTCATTCCAGTTGCATTTTCTGTCTTGCCATGTCTGTGGGCAGTACCACTTCTGCCTTACTGATGTTACAGCATATACCTAATGAAATCTGTACTGTTGTGTGGTCTCACACTGGGCTTGTGAGGTGTGGACATCTATCCTTGTCTGGTGATGGAAATTCCTGCTGCTGTCAGTGGAGATGAGCAGCATCTTTGGTTGGCATGGGCTATCTTCCCAAGATAGAAAGCCAGTCGTCACACACTCCAGAAAAGCTGATTCCTCTGCCAGGAGTAGAATGATTCTAGGTAACTGAGTCAGTGGCCATGTCAAACACTTCATGGAGAAGTTTTCTTTGGTTTGGCCTTCAATGCACAGTACAGGTTGCTGGTCCTGTGGGGCTGAGGAACTTTCCCTCTGGTTCAGCTCCCTGGAGTGCAGTAGTAGCTAAGGCTATGCTTCCACATGGGTGAACTTTGGTGCTGATGTGAAGCACCTTGTTGGGCTGAGGGTTGAGATTTCCCTCCCATGCTGTGGCAGAGAGATAAGGTAATAGTTTACCTCAGGGAAGATCTAATTATACCTGATTGCTCCATTTGGCTGCAACTCATAAAGACCTCTCATGACATTGAAGAGAGCATCCTGGATACCTTGTCTTCTTGAAACAAAGTCACATGCGCTATGCTTTGCCTCCACTTTCCCATTTTAGACTAAATCTTCCTGTATGTGCAACTGAAAGAACAGAAAATGTCTTTATATATCTCCAGTTCTGCCTGCTTCAAAGCATTTTAGCCAATGCTTTAATTAAAGAAGAGAAACAAGGGCATCTAGTTCAGCTGTTTCTGCAGGTGCCTGAGAAAGCCCTCCAAATGACCTCTTTTTGGTTCCTCAGCATATGGATGTGTCTGTTCTCTAGATTTTATGCTTATCTGCCTGTTTCCTGTGCAGATCACCTGGATGCTCACTCAGACTAGGGGAATTTCCCAGGACAGTCTTCCATTGGGCATCTTTGCAGATGGTGGTGCTCAGTGCTGCCATGTCTGTATGATTTTCAAAGAGGACAAGGACCTAGTGCTCTTCCTGAACTTGACTTCTCTTATTAAATGATCTGGCAGCTCCTGCTTTAGCAGGGGGCGGTCCCAAACTAAATTCCTTTATATTTTATTTAAACATAAAAAGAGAAAAGCCTTCTTTTTTATGGCTTTTCTGTAAAAAGCCGGTTGCACTTTGCTTTGGGTTGTGGATTGTCTGCTGGATCTTGATGCCTCAAAGGTTTACTGAGCTGCAGTTGCCTTAATAAAATCTTCACCTTTGCCCAGATATCCAAGCCTATGCTCTATAACTTATATAAGATTACAGAAGGACTTTATGGAAAATTGCTCATATTTTGTTTGAGGCTTGAGTCAGTTCTCATCCATAACATCTGTTGCTAGCTTCCTCCTTCATAACCCAAAGCCCAGAACTTCAACTTCTTGCTAATATTAATAGGCTCACTTTTTTTTCCAGTTCAGCAGCTGATTTGTCCAGGGTTCGTTGACAGTTGTCATACTCTGAGCCTTGCAAAAGAAGGTCCTTCAAGAAACCACTTGCTTTTCCTTCAGGCTGAATATTGGAACAGATAAGGAAATAAAGAATGTAGACAATTACTCTGTGGAAGAACTCATGGTAATCACCTGCAAAAACTGCATGAAGCTTGCAATGCTTTCAGACCACTCTCCCACCTATATTTTCAAATTGCTGATCCAGATGTGCTGTGTACTTTTGATGATGTGGCACAATGTTTTTATTTTCCACTCACCCATTGCTTTATTCTTTTGGCAAGGAGAAATTCAGAGATGTTTCAGTTGCTTTCTCGTCCTTCTTTCCTTTGTCAGAGAGGTGATCTTTGAGAGCTGATGTTATCCAGCAGCATCCGTATGACTGCAGGCTTCATACACTTCTGTGGTATTTTAACCTGGCTTGCAGGTTTCAGGTTCAGACCTGAAAGTTTGCTACGACTTTCTTCTCTGCTTGAGAGAGTCCAGCGCAGAGCCACAAAAATGATTAAGGGAGCTGAACATCTTCCTTATGAGGAGAGACTGAGGGAGCTGAGGCTTTTTAGCTTGGAGAAGAGACAACTAAGTGGCGACCTCAGTCATGTTTATAAATGGAGGAGGATGGAGCCAGCCTCTTCTCAGTGATGCACAGTGACAGAACAAGGGGCAATGGGTGGAAGTTAAGGCATAGGAAGTTCCATGTGAACCTGAAGAAGATTTTTTTCACTGTGAGGGTGACAGAGCACTGGAACCAGCTGCCCAGGGGGGTTGTGGAGTCTCCCTCTCTGGCAATATTCAAGAACTATCTGGATGCTTTCCAGAGTGGTCTGCTCTAGGTGATCCTGCTCTGGCAACGAGGCTGGACCAGATGATCTTTTGAGGTTCCTTCCAGCCCCTGACATTCTATGAGTCTGTGATTCTCCTTTACTGCATTCTCTCACACGTAGTCTCAGCTTTACTTGCCTAGTTTTACAGCAGCCATGTTAGGCACGCACATTTATCTGTCTTTGATTTTTATCAGTGCTGTTGTACATGTTATTTTCTCTACTTACCTTCAGAACTTTTCAAAGGGTGGTGATGAGTTGCCAAATATAAGTTCAAGTACAGTATTACTCCAGAGAGCTGCTGTTTAGAAGTTAAGAAAGGAGTCTTTTATCCTGGGTTAGCAACTGAGAATTGAGGTAATCAAACGATCAGTGTAATGGCTTTGGTATTATCATGTAAAGCAGTGCTCCATCTTTCCCACTTTTCCTGTATACTGCTAGCCAGTTACTGGTTTAGTTTCAGTTCATCAATGCTGAATTTTGTCATTAACCCTTGTGGATTTTAATCTTCCCCGCAGTCGTCCTAGTCCAAATGGGTTTCATTGCCCTCTGGGCACCTATCCCACAGTTGCTGGCACAGCTCCCAGACATGGTGCATTAGAGAAGATTTGAGGGGGCCAGTGGAGCCTGTGGGTAACAGCAGGCAAGCAGCTTGTCTCAACGTGTCAGGTCTCAGGCTGGCATTCAGGCAGATCAGGAGAAAAAGCTGTTATATCAACTGCCTGAAAATGCATCAGATCCCAAAGACAATTAGCTGACCGTGGTGGCATTTATAGGGTGCAGGTTTAGGAGGGAGGGGATACAGCCATGGGCATGGAGTTTTGCTTGATGGAAAGCATCCCTGAGACTCATGTCCTGGTAGATAAACAGGGTGTTTCTAAGGGAATTACTTAAAGTCTTTTAGGAGGTAGGATTTTGCCCCTTACAGAGAAGACCCACACGTACATAGGGACCTGCCATGTGTGTTTCAGCCTAGGAGGAAGCAAGACCAGTTTCAGCTCCTGAGCACCTGTGGGAGCCCTAATGTGAGCAGTGAGGATTTACCAAAAAGCCATGATAACAAATCCATCACTGTAGGCATTTTTGGACTGTTTGTTTGATAAGTGACAAGATATGAAAATTATTTTGTATTTATTTCAAAAGCTAAAAAGAGATAACTGCACAGGGAGAATGCTCTGCTGAACAGGAAGATGAGGAAGTGGAGGTTATGACCTGAAACACAAAAGGGAAATGAAATATTTGATTTGTCCTGGTAAGACATTTGCAGTTTATGTTTGGATTAGTTTACACCCACTTAACAATAGTATAGCATCAAATTCGGAGCATTTCACTGTATACTCCATCAGTTTTGGATTCGATAGTTTCATATTACATGAAGAAGGAATCAAAAATATCACCCATTCATTTTTTCTCCAATCTTGCTGACACTAAGTTTGTGAGACATTCTGGGGAAAAAAAAATAAATATTGAGATGTGGTCCCAAACTACATGTGAGATGTGGTCCTAAACTACATGTGTGTTATTATAATAACATATAAATGATGAGTTATTCTGTATTTATGCTGTATCACAGTCCAATGTCACCTTTTTCTCTGCTTCAGGAACCCCAGTTTGGTTCTACATGCAAATTGCACCTATAAGAAATGAACATGAAAAAGTGGTTTTGTTCCTCTGCACTTTTAAGGATATCACTTTGTTCAAACAACCAATTGAAGATGATTCGACAAAAGGTACATATGGAATATGTTGTTGGTTTTTTTTTTTTTTTTAAAATTTTGAATTCAGGAAACATTTTGTAACCTGTCAGACTTTCAGTGCCAGCCTGCTTAAAAGTAAAAGATAAATCATCACTAGTGAGAATTCCCTAACAATGTTTTGTCGGAGTCACAAGCCTACCTAGCTCTTTGTAATTGCAGATCTTCTTCACTACAATGGGCACTTGCTAATAATTACAGTTTTGAGTCATTTAAATGTGCTGTTTTCAGGAGTTTTTTTTTCCTAGAGGACTCTCAAAAGGAAATTTTTTGGAAAGGAAGATTTAATCTCCTTTGTGCTGAGATGTTGGCGCTTCTTCCCTTTCTCATTCTTGGAGATGCAATGTTTGTGTCCTTTATTACTGGTTGGCAATGATGACCGGATGGCAGTGAATGTTGTAACTTAACACCTGCACGTGAATGTGTTTGTGGAGATGTGCCATGCTCCTGTCACCTAACAAACCATGGCCTTGTACAAGAGAGAATTGGTGGGGAATAGTGTGGAGGATCTTGTAGTATCTTGTGCTTTGGTTGTAAGATGTGTCTTGTGTCAGGTTCATGTTATGGCTTTGGGTAAAATTATGCACATTTACATAAAGAAGGGCATTTAATGCGGCAGCATCCACACCTCTTGTAATGGCAGGACAAGGGGTAATGGGTTCAAACTGGCAGAGGGGAGATTTAAATGGGATGTTAGGAGAAAGTTCTTCACAGTGAGGGTGGCAAGACACTGGAACAGGTTGCCCAGGGAGACTGTGGCTGCTCCCTCTCTGGAGGTGTTCAAGGCCAGGCTGGATGAGGTCTTGAGTGACCTGATCTAGTGGGAAGTGTCCCTGCCTATGGCGGGGGGTTGGAACTGGATGATCTCTGAGGTCCCTTCCAACCTAAACCATTCTATGATTCTATGATTCTCATCTTCTCTTGGAAGTTGCCTTCTGATGATTAAATCCTTGCTATATTTTTCTCTTTGCTCTTGGGAAATGCTTGATTTCTCACTGAGAGCCATGTGTGCTCAAAGCTTTCTTCTTTAGAATAAACTTGGTGTTGATTGCAAATGGGATTTAAGGTAATTTCTTATGATCTAGATAACACTGCATGTGTTCGGGTAAGTGAAAAGTGGATTTATAAAGGCAGGCTTAAAGTAAAACGAAAGGTCTCTTTTTGTGCTAACGCCAAATATGAAGATTTTTCTGTCTAAAGAATATTAGCCATAAAGTCATAAGATCCTGATATCAGAATACCTTCACAGCCATCATAAGCTTTACTAGCTCTCCAATTTAGTTAGCAACATGCAGACGTTCCTTTATTTCATTTTCAGCTCCATAACTTGAAATAATTCTGCCCGGAAATAATCTGAATATTTTAGGATAAATGCCAGTTAATTGAAATGACTTTAATTGTAGAGGTCTGGAGGCATGGAGCTGGCTCCTTGCTGCAGTGTATATAATACGTAGTGAGAGCTGATCAAGGAAAAAGCCAGTTTTTGGAAGGATGCACTTGTAGGATTTCCCATTTAATGCTTTCTGGGGTAACTGAGAAGTATCTCACATGGATGTATCTTAGCAAGATATATTCTCACCTGAAATACTGTGCCCAGCTCTGGAGCCCTCAGCACAAGGACATGAAACTGTTGGTATGGGTCCAGAGGAGGGCCACAAAATGATCAGAGGGCTGGAGCACCTCTCCTGTGAAGAAGGGCTGAGAGAGTGGAGATTGTTCAGCTTGGAGAAAAGAAAGCTCCAGGGAGACTTTACGGTGGCTTTCCAGTATTTAAAGGTGCCTGTAAGAAAGATGGAGACAATTTCTTTGCAACAGGACAAGGGCTGATGCTTTTAAACTAAAAGAGGAAAAAATTAGACTAGATAGAAGGAAGGAATCTTTTACATTGAGTGTGGTGAAATACTGGCACAAGTTGCCCAGATAGGTGGCAAGATATCCCATCCCTGGAAACATTCAAGGTCAGTGCTCTTAGCAACCTGAGCTAGTTGAAGATGTCCCTTCTGACTGCTGGGGGATTGGAGTAGATGATCTTTAATGGATCCTTCCAAAGCAAAACATTCTGTGATCCTACGAACCAACAAGTTAGGGGTTTAAACTGGAGAAGATGAGATTTAAAATGGATGTTAGGAGGAAGTTCTTTACAGTGAGGGTGGTGAGACACTGGCACAGGTTGCCCAGGGAGGCTGCTCCCTCCCTGGAGGTGTTCAAGGCCAGGTTGGATAAGGCCTTGAGCGACCTGTTCTAGTGGGAGGTGTCCCTGCCTATGGCAGGGAGTTGGAGCTGGGTGATCTCTGAGGTCGCTTCCAACCTAAACCATTCTATGAACCAACTTGCATGTTTCACTGGCTGTGCTCCAGCTTCTGCAGTGCTTTGTTTCACTGAGGAGTGAGGTGGTTATGGCAAGACGGGGAAGATGAATTGAAAGCGGTTCCCAAATGCAGAAATGATGAATGTTTTTGGATTCTCGGCCTGGGAGGTTCCTACTCTCTGCTTTCCCTGAGGAGGCGGGGATGTGCTGGGATGCTGAGCTCTTCCCCTCCTCCCCGTCTTGTGGCCAAGGAGGAGCAGAATTCACCTGGAATCCATTATTGGAACAATATATGTCCCTGTGGTAAAGAGGAATAGCTGTGAGGTGCGTAACTTGTGTACTGCTGTTCTCCAGTGAAGGGTACCATTAGTTAAAGTGGCAGGTACTAACTATGAGTGCTGCGAAATATTATCGTCAGCAGCCAGAGAGGTTTGGCAGTGTATTTAAAGAGCGCTTGCTTCTGTCAAAGTCACACTTTAAAACACCCCCACAAACCAGAACACTGCAGAAGGCAGCACAGCCACATCTCTCCAGTGCCTTTCAGGTGTCTTTGGGAATTTGCTTGGGGTGCTTTGGTTAAGTATTGATTAACGTTGGTCAATATGCCCAATAAACTCCATAGCTGCAAACCACTGACCTATTTTTTTTTTTCTGCTTTTGCTTAGATTAGAGCTCGTCTTTCATATTTTTCATATATATATATATANCTCGGTGTCTCAGATGGGTGGATCTGTGGGATCCCTTGGTGCTGGGATCACAGTTGTTTTGTCAGTTAGTACTGTGAGAGATGCATAATTCATTGTCCTTGCAGATAACATTACAATGAGCTTAGAAGCTGTCAGGCCACTTTCTTTTTGAATTATGAGATTGGTAAACATATACCTTACAATTTAGGGGAGAATTTTTAAACTTTTGTAAAAAAAGCATTTCAGTAAAATACTGCTGTTGAGTGCTGGGATTCGTCATTGAAAGGGCTATTTTTTCCCCCCTCCTTCTTTTTAAAAGAATGATTTTTATTCAGAAATTCAGCCAGGACCATGCAATACATAATACATAAGTAACTACGTTGCAGATGAGTTACTCTCTATTACTTATGGGAGCAGTAAATTTGAGATAAAAAATTCAATAGAAATAAAATATTGATGCCATTATGCAATAATCTCTCTGTACCAATATATTCTGCAGTGTTTGAAGGTATGTTGCTTTGTTGTGAAGCTTCAGTATATCACAATCCTATGAGGTAAAAGGATTTGATACATAAATCATAGCATGGGTGGCTCCTGGAAAGAATGGTTGTGTTTGCCAGATCCGCTTCCAGTGCCTGCAATGGAGTTGGCATCTTGTGTAGATCTTGAAAAGGAATAGCAGTTTTGGGGGGGACAGGGAGAGGTACCCCAGTGCTGAGGATGCAGAACTGTTCAGAAGTGTTGAGGAGCTTGTCATATTTGTGAAAATGGGACATAAAATGAAAAAAAAAAAAAAAAAGTTGTCTTACTATAAAGCACTTGGCAAGGGAGAGGTGGGATTTTTTTCCCCAATATGAGCTCAAATTCATGCTTGTTTACATCCTCGGTACAAAAAAAATGCAGTTGACATCACTGGGACTAGCCCTGTGTCCACCAAGGGAGTTAGGGAGGTCTGGGGCACTGCGGCAGATGTCTCATCTTACCTGTGTGCTCACTGTTTGCTGTGTGTTAATGCTGTCAGAAGGAGGAGGAGAAAGAGAATGAGGAGGAGCAGACTTTATTTGCAGAAGGGAGTGAAAGTAATGAAAAAAATTCCTTGGTCACCCAAGAGACTGTGAATTTGTTGCAGTCCAGAAAGCTGTCAAAACTTGCTGGACTAAAAGCAAGACTGGAGAAATGAACTATTTTAAAGCTACCTTCCTCTAATAAAATATAGAGGCAGAGATCAAGCCCCTTGTTTTCTGAGAGGATACAGGCAGTTTGACACTAAAAATGTGACTGCCTTGTTTTCCTGTTACCTGTACAGGTATTTGTTATTACTGGGCAATGTGTGAGAGGTGTGTGATGTATAGATCTATACACAATATAACAGTGACCAAAAAAAACCCTGTTGTACCCTTGTAAAAGGAAACTTACTTTAAAAGTGTCTAACCATGCAAAAGTGTAAAAAAAAGCCCAGCATCTCGAGTAGTGGCAGTGAAGGTGATGACAGAATGAAACGTCAGCCACTTGGCTGATGTATTCAGTCCTTGGTGAAGATGTCACTGGCAGTTGTACAGGTCTGGAGGGTAGGGAGAAAACTGTCTACCAACTTGATTTATGGTTTGTAGTGCCATGAGTTGGTGGTTGCTTGAGTTGTGGGTGGTGGCAATGTGGAAGAAGTGGATTGAGAATTAGGGATGGGGCAGGAGATACCGCGGGAAATGATGGCTTTGCTTGGTGGTCACTGGGCCAATGTCTTATTTTATGGTGAAGAAGCTGTGCTACATTTGTATGATCTCTCTTTTCTCCTCCTGCTTCTCTTCAGTAATAGGAACACTTGTCTGATTGCAATTCAGTACCAATCAGCAGTTTGATAGATGTGGTGGTGGATGATCAGATCCCAAGGTGTCCTGCTGAATGCCTTACACAGCAGAGTTGGAGGACCATTACAAGCATATGAAAGATAGTACTATTTATTTACTTTTACAGAATAAACCCCAAATAATATTTAAAAAAAAAAATTATTATTCATTATAATGTTTGTACCGCTGTAGCATCACAGTTGGATGCTTTTGTCAACTTGCTGTGCTTTTATTCTGTCTTTACCCAATGGCCTTTAAAAAACATCTGAACACTTGGAGTCCCTCCAGATAATCTTATGCTTATTTGACAGAAAAAAATGAAGCTCTTTTCCTGGGCCCTACCTATTAGAATGGCAAATGCTAAAAGCTTTTTGAACACCATTTGAGTCCTGTGGATTGTACTGAGCTGAAAGTTTAAGGGTAGAAAAACAGACTGACATTTGTTGGCTACTAGTGGGGTTTCACCTAATTGTGCAATGGTTTTATTCCCTTTGTTACCATCAGTGGAAAAAAAAAGATGTGGCCCTTAGGTATACTTGGAATTTTTTTCACCTAGGATTCTCACTGGTTATTTTGAATGTCTTTTGAGTGAAATATCAGCCTTGTCACCTGCTGGAAGTGGTCGGGAAGTTCTGGCGACTACTGATGGGATGCTGAATTAGGATGCAATGCATTAAATGAGGCCCCTACAACTTGGGACCCTGTGCTGTCAAGAGATGGGATCAGGAGGTGGCACAGCAGTATTATGAAGTTGGGATATTTTATTTTTTTTCATTTGATAGACCTAGACTTTGATAATCAAGACTGTCTGGGACAATGCTGTAATGCCTCGAATGATATAACTCTTTATGGTTATATAACTCTATATAATGATACAACTCTATCTCAGAGTGTGACAGGGCTATAAAAAGTGTAGTAGTTGCAGAAATACGCACTTATGCTTGCTAATCCTCACTAAGCCTATAATTCTGCTCCTTTTTTATCTTTAATAAGTGCAAGTTATTAAGCATATATAACTAGTTGCACATGGGAACTTTTTTCGTTGAGGGGGTATCAATCCTGGTGATAATAGAAGTAGTAGGTGGAGGGATTAGAGCATGAAAATGAGGTTTCTACCTTTAGCTGAAGCACAGTGTACCCTGTTGAATACATCACCTTGACAGTAATCCATAACAGTAATTTAATAGGTCACAATTTGGATATCCTTACCATGTTTTTATTGCTCTTTTCCATGGCTATAATAACAAGGGTCTTGGTGCTGTAGAGACTTACTTGTTCTGATGCTGTTTCCTACTGCTCTGATCTTCAGGGTTTCATTCACCAGAGCCTTCAGGCACCAAGGAGATCACTTGCATCACTCCATTCTCCCCTGGGTCAAGAGTGCAGCACACAAGAACTCCTGAGCCTTGAAAAAGGTCTTTGTAGGGGATGATAAGAGAAGTGGTCATTTGCCAGGACACCAGGTGGGCTTCCGGTGTCAAGAGTAGGCAGCTGAGAGAAATGATGCTAATACACAATCTCTTGGTATTTGAAACCATCTGTCTGCTTTACCACTGCATGCTAATAACCAGGAAGACCTTCTGAGGTCTCTCTGTTCCTGCAGGACAAGCATCCCTATTGTCTCCAGTGACATGCTAGTGGCAATTTTATAAGACATTAAAATGGCTGAGCAACCATGAGGTGGTTGTTTCCTCACTCCTAAGAGTGATGCCTTATTTCTATCTCTCTCTTCCCTTTACTGCTTTTCTGCTGTCAGAGACAGACTGTGATAAAGAAGAGAATTCTCTTATCCAGAAATGTTTAGTTTCCTTCTCAGAAACCAGGTACTTTTCTGAATTTGGTATTGCCTTTTGAGGCCTTCCTGAACTTCATCAGCAACCCACTATGCATGTCAACTCTTTGTAAATTTCCAAAAGTTCAATGTACAATGAAAGGAAATCCCATTGAAATCAAATCTCACCCTGTGAAAGACTGAATTAAATGAGAGATTGATCTTTAAAGCAGTAACTGTAGATGGATATACTTTTCATGTAAAGTGAATACTCGTAAACCATATATATAGAATAATAAGTATAAATATAGTCAAGTTGGAGAGTTTAAGAGTCTAATCTGTATATCAGAGTGTTACATTTCACTAAGTCACTCGTCTGCTGAACCCAAAAACTTCTGTATGACTAAACTATGCCCTGCAGACAAGCATCCAGTATTGATTTAGTCTGAAGAAGCTGAGGATCCACTACCTTCCTTCTTTATTCTTTGTTTTCCTTCCCCCCCCCCCCGCCTCTTGCTTTTTTCATACAATTTTGGCTTTAATGTGTCATATTTAAATTAACCTGGCTTCAGCTTCTTGAAGTGGCATATTCTTGTGCATTTTTTCCCGCTGTACTAAAAAAGTCTCATTAAGACACTTACACATATAATTAAGTCATCACTCCATCTTCTTTCGATAAAGTAAATTAGTAAAACCTTAAACCTCTGTCTAGCTTGAATTTGGATATCTGTTGATGGCAGATACAGAGACATTTTTAGCTACACTTTAATCCAGTTCATTGGCTGCAGCAGGGACAAGCCATGCTGGCATGAATTTCAGCCTTCCAGGTCCTTAGTCAGTTTCTGCAGCCAGCATTGTAGCCAAGGGGGGGTGGAGTGTCACAGCTAACTTGTCACTATTGCCCATTGCTCAGCTTCTCCAAGCCTGGGTCTTACTGTTGTATATCCAAGAGTAGGTTGTTTCTTTACCAAAGCAAGTAATAGGCTGAAGTGCTCATCTACTAAGATCTCTAGATCCTCTCGGAACTATTATTTGCTGGGGATGTTTGCCCCTCCTGTGCTGGAGACACAATTTGCATTGTTTTTCCATTTAAAACACATATTAATGACACATGCCCAATTATCAAAGACATCATCCAGTGTGGCTGCCCTCACTACTGTTTAACGTTCCTCTAATCTTCATGTCATCTGAACATTTTACCCCTCACTCATAATGACTTTCAAACCATAGAGAAAACCAAAGTATAGAATAGGACCTGTCCACTGCAGTCTGGAAGGCTCTCAGTAGTAGATTTTTTACTATTTTCTACTACTCCTTAATACCTGCTAGGTAGCAAGTTCTTCATCCATTTAACTGGTAATTTACTGACCTTTGTAGTCTTCTGTATTTTCTCAAGAATGTCAGTTGAGTGAAGATTACCATACGAATGGACTTGGCAAGCACATGACTCTTGAGTGCTTCAAACACAGCACCAAGATGAGGTGATGTCGTCTTAAGATGAAGTGCCTGTGCTGGTTTGGCAGTGCTTGGGTGCTTGGCTGCAGGTGGGAGCAAACCAGAGGAGGCTCCTGAGGTTGCCATCAAGTCGACAGTCCACTTTGCTGCCCAGCCCCAGCAAGAGAGCAGCGTCACAGGGAGCTGCCCTGGCTTGTGCCTGTCTGGTGTACATTACACAGATACTGCAGCTCTATCTGGCCATTGATTTGGCTTGCAGCTTTTTCTGTCAAGGCAATTTGGCTGTCTTCCTGAACCAAATTTATATTCTTATTGAATAATGAAATTAAAATTGTGGGGCATTTTACATCATTCTGTATTGACAACCACTCATTATGTTCCTTTTTTTTTTTTTTTTAATTAAACCTATTGAAAGTCTGATCATCTTCTGTCACATTTTGTCTGGTGCTGAAATCCAGCTGAGCAACCTGTGATTACTTGGGTTAGCCTGTTTGCCCTATCTGCACCTATGGGTGTAGAAGTTCTTTTGGTTGAACTCTGGGAGTTCTTTAAAAAAACTTTTTTATAAAAATACCCCCTTTGTAGAGAGAGCAAGATTTTTCCCACATCTTTATCTTTTCATGTCCATTCTCATAAGTCATAATTTCTCATTCACATACTGACTCATTCTCTTTTTTTTCCTCATCTTGGTGTGCATTATCCCATGTTGCTTTTTCATTTCTAGCAGCTGCCTTTGTTTAGACTCTGAGCCCTTGGCTGGTGCAGTTCTTTTGTCTTTGAATGGCACCATTTTGCTATCTGACAAGCTTCTGAAAGCCTGTTGACTGACATTTACATTTTTTCCCCCAGATTTTCCTTTTGTTTTTATATACTTATGACAAGTAAGTCTTTGGTGGTCTTGTATGTATGTAGAAAGAAGCTGTACACTGTAAATTTACAGCTATTTCAAAATTAAATGTAAAAATACATGGTATACAAAATGCAGTCTAATGGTGTATAAATCTTAGCACTCTTCTTTGGTAGGAATCAAAATGGCTTGCAAAGTAGGTCATTATCTTCATTTTAACGAAACAAAACTGAAGCTGAGAGAGGTAAAGTGATATGCCCAAGATTGCCCAATGATTCTTCATGTGTTTTGAGATCACCATTATCTGCAGTGGGTGGATGAGAACTGAGAAATGCAACACTGAGCAAGGACAGAGGTCAGACATAAAAATTATCTCTAGTGCTGTTTGTCAGCAGGCAGTGGGAAACAGAGGATTTCAAATCGGGAGATCTTATCCTAATGTTTTTAATTACATTTGAATGGACTCTTCAGGTCGTAAATAGGTTTACTGCATCATGGGGAGTGATTGAGCTTTGTTTACTCAGAAATGCCTTTTATCCCTTTCTTTCAAAAAATCAGGATGATTAAGTTTTTGGAAGACATAATGAGCTCTTTTATCATAGAATCATAGAATGGTTTGGAAGGGACCTTTAAAGATCATGGACTCATAGAATGGTTTAGGTTGGAAGAGACCTCAAAGATCATCCAGTTCCAACCCCCGGCCATAGGCAGGGACACCTCCCGCTAGAACAGGTAGCTCAAGGCCTCATCCAGCCTGGCCTTGAACACTTCCAGGGAGGGAGCAGCCACAGCCTCCCTGGGCAACCCGTTTCAGTGCCTCACCACCCTCACTGTAAAAAACTTCCTCCTGCAATGCAGAGCAAAGAGCCAGCCATTGCAATGATCTTACTGTCCAAACGTTCAGAAATTCTTGAGATTTGTAGATGCAAAGGAATGATCCATGGTATGAATTGAATTCCAGACTGTGTATTTCTGAGTGGTGCTACTCTTTGTTTCTGTGGGTAAGTCATAGCATATATATTATTTAAGCCTCTGTAAGCCAGCTGTTTCATCCTCCACTGTGAGAAAGGGAGAACAACCTACCCATTGACTGGAGCTGTTAAGAGTCCTGCAGTCGGGAATCAGCACCATCATTGCTCCACTTACCTTTTGTGTTTTTTTTTTTTTTTATACCAATGATTACTCTTGGGAGCAGAGTTGTTTTCACTGCAGTCTAAGGTATTGGATAGTTCCCTGAGTCTCACCTAAAAGCCTTCATCATTTCTGATCTTTTTAAGACCTGGATAAACCTTGACAAAAAGGTTAATTGCAACCCAGCAGACCTACAGTAATGTTTTATTAGGGGGAACTAGCCATGTGTAGATTTTTCAGAGCAAGAACATTAACATCTCACCTTGAGATTTTTAAGCTCTTCATAAACTCTGATGTCTAAATGTAACTTTAAAATAAGACAATGTAGTTTATGAGCTAGAGATTTTAATTACTTTTTCTTTCCACTGTGGCTGCTAGCTAGCTGGATGAATCTGTATTTGGAGCTGTACATAAATCGAATCGGAGTGATTTTTCCACTCCTAATTAGAGTGTGGGGAGGATTTGAATGGTTTTCTCACTTGTAGATATTTAAATTTAAAACATTTGCTGTTATCTTTGAAGGCAATTGGCTGCTGAAGTTTTTTTACAGGGAAGGTGGGTTAAGCAGTAGTGGAACAAGAGACAAAGTCCTTTTTTGCTCATTAGCCTATGCCTGGGCAAGGACTTCTGACAAAGGGAATGGCTCAAGTTTGACTCAGTATCTTCACTGGAGTGTCTGTGTGTGACAGGCACCGGGGCTCGCTACTTGGTACGTGTGAGAGCACCAATTGTGGATGAAGTCTAACCAACTCTCTGGCTGCTTTGTGACATCAGGAGGAACTAAAGATATGTAAAGATTTTAGCTCCAGATAGCTATGAGGAAACTGTGATTGTCCCATCGTTTCCAGCATCACTTCTGCTTGAAGCAGTGGATCTGTTTATGTAAGGCATCAACCTGCAGCGTGTATTAATGGGAAGGAGATTGGTGACCAGAGCGGGAGGGAGAGAGGTCTCTATGGCAGTGCAAGAGTGCAGTTCACAGAAAGTCTCTGAACATAGAGTAAGCAGTGAGCATTGTAGTGGAACTGTTAGGAGACAGCTCAAGATCCGTTCCCATCCCAGCTGTCTGGGATAAAACAGTATGATTGATCCAGGACCTTGGGAAGAAAGATGTGTAGGTAATAGTACAGTTGTTGGAGGAATAGCTGATGGAAAGGCACAAGCTATACAGAATAAAAGGTTTTGGGTAAGGTAGCTTGGAATTTCTGGTGGTGGAGAGAGGATAGAATCAAGTTCTAACACAAAAATATTTTTTCTTCCTTAGAAACCACATAATTCCTTTAGTGGTTTATGAACCTAGGGAGCATCTTAGACCCATCTGGAAAGCTTTTCTGTTTCTGGGGAGTGTTCAGGCGCTTTGTGTGTTTTTTTTTGATGGCTTCTTACCTTCCTTTTGTGCTCCTTCACTCCTATAGGCATCCTTGCACAACATTAGTGTGTGGCAACTTATGTTTAAGGCTTGAAAAAAATACCAATTATTTTTTTCTTCAATTAATTTCTTAGTTTTCTTTTAACTCTTGGCTCAGCCATTGTGTGAAGTATGCCACCAAGTTATTTCCAGCTCAGCCCCACAGCCAGAGGACTGTCAGATTTGCAGTCCTAATTAGAACAAGAGACACAGAGAATATTTTTTGGAAGTAAGGTATTTAATTGTGACTAAAACACAGGGAGGAGGAAGAAAGTTGCATGCTTGAAAAGAGAGCATTATAGCTAGGTCAAGGCAGACACTAATTTAGTTCATGGCTATCAGCATGCTTGACTCCTTCCTGTCATATTTTCCTAAGTGTATGGAGTTGTCAAACCTGCATCTTCAATTTACTGAGAATGCAGGAATTTTGAGTAGAGGAAAGGAACAGGGAAATATTTGTTTAGACTCCTGTTTAAGAACAGGCCCCTGTTTTCAGTCATCAGAGGGAATGCAAATGTGGAGGGCATTTTTTAAAAGCAGGGGTACAGATGCATCTGTTTTTGTCCATGAATCAAAAAGCAATTAAAGGGAGACAGGGGAAACAATTGCTACAGGTCTATGGTATTCCAGATTTTTTTTGTTCCGTTTATTTTTTCCCCTGAAATGCCTAGTTTGACTTGTTGTAGAGAGAAGCAGCTGCTGGCCTGATCTGGTGTGCGATCTGATGATATTGCTTTTTTTTCCAAGAACCTGAGTGCCATGGCAAGTTCGGGTTATTATTTTTCAAATGGTGCTGTGGAAGAAAGATGCAATCCAGCTGAGCTGAAGAGAGCATCAAAAGTGTTGCTTTTTCTCATGAGTATTTTTTTTTGTTTTACTTTTTTCCCCTCTTGCACCTGCTAGTTGTGCCACTCCTTTACTCCTTGCAAACTGAAAATATCTGTGAGGACAGGCAGTCACTAATACATGGGATAAAATTATCATTCTTTTCAAGCTTCTGTCTGTAAAAGAAAAGAAAGGAGAGAATCATGTGAAGAAACATTGACAGCAGTAGGCAGCTATGCAAATTTTGCCAGGTCTATTTAAACTTACACATTGGTTTTAAATATAATTCAGAACTTATCTAGTCTACAAGGTCAAGAAACAGAGACATGTACCCTGTACAGATTATTTCAGACACGAGGCAGCCTGTATACATTTTCACCTTCCCACTCATACCCCAGCATCTTGCAGTTGCTGTGTTTTTAATTTGCTTGGGTTGTAAATAGCAAACAAAAGAACTTGGCACTTTTTACACTATTGCAGATGGATGGATTGGAGCAAGCAGGATAATGCTGGACTTTGTGCTGAATTAGAAAGAAGTTGCCTTAATATGTTCTGTACTTCCAACTTCCAGAAGCACAGGCTTCAGAGGGATGAAAGTGAAAATGTGAACTCTTTAAATGAGGCAGGAAGACAGTTGTTTGGGGTTTTTTGGCCTCTTCACACACACCCCCCCTCCCCCTCCCCCCCAAAGTCTCCTGTAGCACAAAGCAAAGCTTTGGTCTTGCTAAAGAAAGGACACAATGAAATGGTTTCCCCTGGGAAAAGAAGAGATCAGAGCAGATGAGCAGATTTATAACCTGGAATGCTAAAATGTGTGACTTCTTTCTTTCATGTCCTATTGATGATCTCACCAATGTGGAAAGGGAGTATTAAAAAAAAGTAATAATTCCTACTTTTTTTTTTTTATTTTAGAGCAAATGTATTGCTGTTGTTTGGTGTCATACTCCTCAGTCTCCTTGCAGTACACCTTCCCCAACTTCCCCAGGCTTTCTGTGTTTGTGATTGATGCAGAACAGATGTTTTTCTTACCTAAATGATAACAAGGAGTTTTCTTATCAGCTTTGTTTTTATGAAAGGAGAGGCCTTTTAAAAACCCTTTTTTTTTTTGTTTGTTTTGGTTTGTTTTTTTTTGTGAGGGGGAATCTCTCAGCTTGTGAAGCACTATCAGAAAGGATTTCTAGGAAGTACATGAAGCCATCTTCTGTGCCATCTCCTGTACCATTTCCTGATTGCCAGCTACAGACTGCTCTCCAAATCATCGTCTAACCCCTGTACAGATCAATGCCCTAAACCTCAGGGAATAAAGTAAACCTTGAATCATTAACCATAAATGAACAGAAAAGTCACAGAATCACAGAATAGTTGAGGTTGGAAGAGGTCTCTGGAGGTCATCTTGTCCAACCACTCTGCTTGATTAGGGCCTGCTGCAATTGGTTGCCCAGAACCATGTCCATATAGCTTTTGGATATTTCCAAGGTTGGAAACTCCACAACATCTCTGGCCTAATGCTTGATCACAGTAAGAGTATTTCTTGTTGTTGAGACAGTCCCTCTTGCATTTCATTTTGTGTGCATTTCCTCTGGCCCTCTCACTGGGCACCACTGGAAAGAGCTTGATTCCATCCTCTTTGTGCTTCCCCTTCATGTATTTAAAGACATTAGTAAAACCTGCTCCTTGCTCTCCAAGTCTCTCAGCCTTTCCTCAGAGGAGAGATGCTCCTTCAGTCCTTTAATCATCTTTGTGGCCCTTTGTTGGGCTCTCTTCAATATGTCCACGTCTCTGTTCTGCTAGGGAGCCCAGAATTGGACACGGCACTCCAGGTATTATCCTGATCAGTACTGAATAGATGAGAAGGATCACCTCTCTTGACTTGCTATGTCTAATACTGGCAGGAATAATATTCACTTCTTTTGCAGAACAGGTAAATTGCTGGCTCATGTTCACCCTGGTCCAGTAAGACCCCCAGATCCTTTTTTTTTGCCAAGCCACTTGCCAGCTGGGTGGCTCCAGCACATGTTGATGCATGCATTAGGTAGAGGACTTTGTATTTCTTGTTGAACTTTATGAGGTTCCCTGTCATAGTTGTAGTAGCTGACAAATCTGATATGTGACAAATGAGGGCATTTGGGACCGAATCCAACAGTTTGGCTGTGGCAGTTTTGGCTGTGCTGAGCACTTTTCAATCACTCTTGTGCTATTAGCTCTGTAGGGCAGGGTGACAAACTGAAGCTTAGGGACTGACCTGAATTTTCCCTCACAGACCTCTGGGCAGTGTTTTTTCCAGGAGAAGAGGTGACTGAGTGTGTGCATGTGTGTTTAAATACCTGCCCAGGGTCTGGATCTGAGTGCCCTCCTTCCCAGAGAAGAGCTGCTCTTTTTCTATATTACTTGCAGCATGGCTGCAGCATGCCAAAAGCAATCATCTGGATGCACAGTGGCCTCCAGCAGTTATGAGAAATGTTGGGGCAGAGCTGTCATGATGCTGCTACCGTGCTCACCGGCTCTTTGAAATCACTGGCTAAGAAAGATAAAGAGCAGTTCTGACTTTTGCAATTAGGAAAAGCAGAAGATTTTTTTTTTCCCCTAGAAACTAATAGTTCATACTTGAATCCTTATGGTCTCTCTTGACTTTGTTTAATGCAAAACTTTCACGTTCCTGATTGAATATCCTTGTAAGCGTGAGAATCATGAGACATTGCCAAAGTTCCCCTTTAAGGTTGAGGTTCGAGAAGTTTATAAAATATGCTATTTTTTACTGTTTCTCAGTGCATTTTTTAATACGTCTTTTTGAGGTCATATATAAATAGCTAGACACAAATTCTTTGTGCTGTGCTAGGGACGTATGAAGATATTTAGATTTGATTGCTGAATGATGAGCCATGGATTTACGTTCCCACAAATGTGATACAGATGTGGTAAATTACAAAGCCAAACTATAAATCTTTTTTTTTTTTTTCTTGATGTTTTATTGTCTTGTCTGTTCTCTGCTCTTCATTTATCTAGCCCAGGGCTTCTCTTAAATTTCCAAGTCCCTGACTCTGATCAGACAACAGGCACTTAAAAATAAACCAAGCTAACACAGAGGAACTGTTGTGTTTCCTTGCTCAGATGTGACATTTCCCCAATTTTCAACTACTCACCATTTGAGTTAAATAAAAGTAAACCTTCTCTTGAACCCGTTTCCTGACCATAATTTGTTTGATATTTTGTACACACTTGTGTAGTAAAGTATCAGATTATAGCTGGCTAAAAAGAATGTTGATCATCTCCCTCAGTGCACTTGGGGAGGCATTTTCTTCCTGCGGATACCTGGATTTTCACTTCTCCTGCTTAACAGCGAGACGTTACGCTGCTTAAACCCCTGGTGTCTTCTTTGCTGCCACTGACTTATCCCATCCACTGATGCATCCATGCCAGCTGTCATGTTTAGGCATTTTTCCAGCAGGAATAGCTTGATGACATGTTCCTGGATGCATGCTGCTGTCGGTAACACACTCTGATTGCTCCTTTCTGAAGGCTGCAGAAAAAAACTCCCCTGGGCTGGCCCAGTGTGTAGGTCTTAAGCTGCCATTAACGCAGCTGTTTATCATTAGTGTAAAAGCTAAATGTATTTCTTAATGCCATTTAAAATCTAGTGCTTAATCTGTCTTTAAAGTCTTAATGATTTCATTTTCAGTTTGAAACTTTGCTGTTGATGAAGCTCTGAATTTTACTGCTCAGTTTTTGGTTCTGTCTTTTTTTTTAAAGTTCTAGTTTTCTCCCTGAAGTCTAGCTGGGGCAAGAAACAATAAGGACTCCAGAACCAGACTTTTGGGGCTGCTGCAGTGGCCTGGAATCAGCAAGAGTTTTTCTGTAGCTGGGGAGGATTTTCCTTCAGCAGCATTTGCAGACTTAGGAAGCTTTTGCATTCACTTTGCTGGTTTAGAATTAGATTTCAGAAGATGAGTAACTCCCCAGGAGGTTGAAAGCGCAATGCGATCCCTCTAACACAATGTCTCCAAAAGGCAGAAGAAACAACGAGCCAGGGAACTTTGATTTTACTAAGATGTACTCGTGGTTGCCTTAAAGCAGTGGCAGTATTCCTCTTTTGCAATGTCTTTAAGCCTGCAGCCTGAAGCTGTTCTGTGTCAGGGACTTGGTGTCAGTGAGCATGAAAGAGATTTACTAGCAATGAAGGAGGCCTGAGTACTTTTAACACAGTGATTTCTTTCTTTCGTGGCAGGTTGGACAAAGTTTGCTCGGTTGACACGGGCCCTGACGAACAGCCGGAGCGTCCTGCAGCAGCTGACGCCCATGAACAAGGCTGAGGTGGTGCACAAACACTCCCGCTTAGCCGAAGTAAGTGGGGCAGGCACCAGCCTGCTTCCCTTTGTACAGCGGAAAGAAATGGGAGGAAATAAAAAACTAATTCCCATAAATAAATAATATTTTAGAGAAAAAACATTTCCCAGCTTTGTGGTGTTTTTTGGTTGTTGTTTGGTTTGTTTGTTTGTTTGTTTTTCCCCAGTCTCTCCTGCCCTAAAGCATCAGTCTGTGCCGAGTCCACATTTCTGGAATAAGGTCATGCCCTTTCAGTCATGAAAATGGCCTTCACAGGTCACTTTTGCTTACATGGTCCTATTTCTGTAGGTACAATTCTCAGTTTGCTCATTGTTGCTTAAACTGGGGTGCACAGTGTGTTCCTCTGTGCGCTGTCTCACAATGACCTGTAACCAGGCTTGATGTCCTTGAGCCCCATGGATGGTTGCTTACTCTCCCATGGAAATGGGGCCGTTTGAGAAACCTCTGTGGAAGTGTCCCTTTCCAGGTCCCTGTGGTTGTACAGGCACACTGACTACATATATACCTTAATCTTGATGTTCTTCACAAGTCATTTCTGCGATATTCTGCTCATAATTGTTTTTTCTTCAGAACTGATGAAATGAACTCTTTGACAGGTTGCAAACATGTCCTTAACAGTGCAGATGGTGCAACAAGTGAATGCCTTTAGATTAACTGGTGAAACAGAGGTACTGCTTTCATCTTCATGTCCATTGGTAATGAAAAATGTACAGGTCAAAAATATATGGAATATTGAAAATAATGGCCCTAGCCACCTTGTGCCAGAGAATTTGCCCAGGATTTGGTGCTAAGAACTGTTATCAGCTTTAAATGGTTGGAGTGTTCTTGTTCCTTTTATGAGTCTAGTGGACTTTGATAATAAAAACTGTACTTAAAGTCAGTATGAAATCTGCAGTTTTCAAGTGTTGACAGTGTGATGTTTTGCCTTGAATTATCCCATACCAATAGCTTGGTTGACTGCTTAGTTACTCACATCTTGCCTTTCTAAATCATGGCATTTCAGTGTTCTGTAAATCCAGTTATATCCATTATTGGTTTAGACCAGAGAGAGGAAAGACTGGAGAAGGTATAGCAACAATATTCAAATCAGTGTAAAGCAGTTGCATAGAATTAGGGAAGAAATTGTTCACTGGGACCGCTATAGTGGTATAGAGTAATGGCATTAAGTCATGACAAGGAAGATTTAGATCAGACAGAAGGGAAAGCTCAGGTAAGGGAGGAGGTTGAAAGGCTGCACTCAGGAGCAGGTTCTTTGAATGGTGTGCAGTCTTCTCTCTTACGAGTCATTTAGAGCTACTTTATAGGCCAAATGCTATGAGGCCCCGTTTTCTGGGTCTTAGGAAGAGCATTAACAGCACAGCTCATCCCTTGCAGAACATACTGCTCACTTATGTTAGGCTTAACAGTTATCAGGTGTTTTCTAGCATCCTATGATTTTGTGTTTTTCATTAGTTGTGTAGAAGAATAATTCTGAGAGCCTGTGACGAGTGCAGCTGACTAACAAGATATTGTGTATTCTTTAGTGGTTTAAAATTAAAAATTCATGCAGCATGAAAGAAGTAATCATTATAGTTCAGTGGTCTCCACAGCCACTTGCCACCCACTCACCGTGTCAAGCTCAGCATGATATTATGTTAAGAATAATAATTATGCTTTTACAGTATCATGAGGTCTCCTAAATACTCCACCACCAGAGGCATGGGGAACTATCAAGCATATGTTCATTGTATTCAACTTGAGCCCTAAATAGCTTATTATTCCAGCTGCAATGAGACTGTATCCAGCTCCTACCCTAGTGAACAAGACAGGGAACAAATAGGTTTGGAGAAAGCAAGAAAATAAGTTCCAGTCATAGAATCATAGAATGGTTTATGTTGGAAGGGATCTCAAAGATCATCCAGTTCCAACCCCCCACCATAAGTAGGGACGTCTCCCACTAGAACAGGTCACTCAAGGCTTCATCCAACCTGGCCTTGGACACCTCCAGGGAGACTGCAGCCACAACCTCCCTAGGCAACCTATGCCAGTGTCTCACCACCCTCACTGTGAAGGACTTCATCCTAACATCCTGTTTAAATCTCCCTCTGCCAGTTGAAACCCATTACCCCTTGTCCTGTCATTACAAGACCTTGTGAATAGTCCCTCCCCAGCCCTCCTGTAGGCCCACTTCAGATATTGGAAGGCTACTGTAAGGTCTCCTTGAAGCCTTCTCCAGGCTGAAAAGCCCCAACTTTCATAGCCTGTCCTCATAGCAGAGGTGCTCCAGCCCTCCAATCATCTTTGTGGCCCTCCTCCGGACTCTTTCTTCTTGTGGTGGGGGCTCCAGAACTGCACACAGTACTCCAGATGGGGTCTGATGAGAGCAGAGTAAAGGAGGAGAATCCCTTCCCTTGCCCTGCTGGCCACATTTCTCTTGATGCAGCCCAGCACATGGTTGCTGTATGGGCTGCATGCACACACTGCAGGCTCATGTTGAGTTTTTCATCAATCCAGACCCCCAGGTCCTTTTCATCAGGGCTGCTCTCAGCTATTTGCCACCCAGCCTGGATTTGTTCTCGATTTGTCATGAGAGTAAAGTATTGACCACAGATGAGTCCGAAGTGGTAACTGGAGATTACTAGATTGTGAGTCCAATACAAAATGGTGTGTTAAATGCAGGGGACAATTCTGGCATGGAAAGAAGTTTCATGGGTTGGCACAAGCACTGCTGTGAACAAAATGACTGTATTGATCATAGCTTTTATTCTAGCATACAATCTGTGGCTCTATCAGCAAGTTCAGCGTGCCAGCTGAACTTCAAGTGGTTATAGGAGTGTTGTTAATGAGTCTTGTCTTAGTGAAGAGACATCTGGAGGTTGATATTTTCAGGGGGGTGTGCATCTGTGAGGGTCTCTGACAAGTGTCCTTGGGTCCGCACTTCTTGATGTGCATTCCTATTGAGGTGGATCTCAATACATGGCCTGAAGGTAGTGTGATATGAGGCTGCTGGCAAAGGGAGCAGCCCAGATCTGCAGGGAACAGGTACGCAGAAGCATTCTGTTACTGTGTAGCCTGACAGTGGGCCAGATTAGACATGTTGGGGAGCCACATACTACAACAGAGTGAGAGAGACTGCTCTTGTTGTCCTTTGGGGATTCTGAAGATCAGATTTTTAGTAGAGCCAGACCTTTACTGTCTGATCTCAGTAACAACTTCCTCATCATAAGAATAACTGCAAAGGATTAAAGGAGGATCTATATCTATGGTACTTGAATTGATACACTTAGTTGCTGTGCTGTTTATTCAGCTCCTCTTCACTGAGGAAGCATTGTAAATTTTATCATGTTCACACACATGGGACTGCAATTTACAATGTATCTGTCCCTGAAGATATCAAGTCCGGTATGGGACAGATGTAGGGCTGAAATGAGCTTTAAAGTTTCTGGAATTATTTTATCCCATACAGACTTGAGATCCTCAAATGTAAAATATGTTATTAGATGGATCTGTCAGCTTAGTATATTGTCATGTTGTGCATTCCTTTGTGCTTTTGTCTCTTGTGTTGGACCAAGATAAGAGGTAATTAGATTAGTTGGGAGGAATGTCTCAAGTGAAGTTGGCGGGTTCCTTTGCAGTGCTTCCAGTTCCACATTTTACTAGCATGCACATGCAGGAGATTATAGTCACGTGCAAAAAAGAAAAGAAAATTAATCCCAAGAAATAAAAGACAACCTGCTAGTGGTATTTGTTCTGTAAGGGCAGCAATGTTTTGAAGATAGGGAGAAGGAAGCATGATATTTTCAGGGTGTTAGTGCAGAAATTGTGTACAAAGTGCTTGATTTTAGAAGGTCAGACAGCTGAAGTCTCATTTATGTTTGATAGGGTATTGTTCTGTCTCAGCAATGGTTTAAAGAAGAGGTCAGGGACAAAAGATTAGACTTGTAACACTTACAGATATGAATTAATACTCATGTTCATAACTGCAGAGCATAAAACAATGTGGCCACAACTTGTTTGTGGAGCCTTTCTCCTCCTGCTATTGAGATGGTTTCCTTTCAGTCCATCTGCAAAGACTTAACCTTTTGGCATGAATATTCTTAGATGCTATACTGGTCCAATTCAGTGAGTGAAACGTGCCTCCACATGTCCTTAATATATCAGACAATTTAGAACCTGTGGGTTGACTTGCAGTGTCCAAAGAACAGTCTCATCTTTGTGCTGCTCCTTAAAGACCCCTTATTGGATCACATTAATTGAAAATAGTAACACTTGCTTTTCTGTCTTTTGCAGGTTCTCCAGCTGGGATCTGATATTCTTCCTCAGTACAAGCAAGAAGCTCCAAAGACTCCGCCACACATTATACTACACTATTGCGCTTTTAAGACCACTTGGGACTGGGTCATCTTAATTCTAACCTTCTACACAGCAATTATGGTTCCATATAATGTCTCCTTCAAGACAAAACAGAACAACATTGCCTGGCTTGTGCTGGACAGTGTTGTGGATGTTATTTTTCTGGTTGACATTGTTTTGAACTTTCATACAACCTTTGTTGGCCCTGGTGGAGAGGTTATATCTGATCCCAAACTCATAAGGATGAATTACCTGAAAACTTGGTTTGTGATTGATCTTCTGTCCTGTTTACCATATGACATCATCAATGCCTTTGAGAATGTAGATGAGGTAAGTGATTGTTTTAATTAGGAATTCATTTAGGAGCCTGCTGCCAGGCATATGGCATCAATAATTGGCCACTGAAGCACTGCGGATGGCCTTAAACCACTGGGCTTTACCTACATGGCATTCCCATATTGGAAAAGAGACATCTTAATGATTTCCTAATGACCATGTTCTGGAGGTGTACCTTAATGGATGTGGGTTTTAGAATCATTTGATTGTCATCCAAAAGTATTGTCTGTATCAAAATGGGCTGGGCCAGCTGGGATGTCCCCCTGCCACAGCCTCCATTTTCAGCTCATTGAATGCCTTTAAGCAGTCTTAATCCATTGCAAGGCAGACTAATATGGCTTGATATAAATAAAGCTCTCTACCTGCTGTGGATGCATTTGGTGGCAAATTTGCCACTGACCTATACAAAAGCAGAAGATGCCTCTGAATGAGCAATTAAAAAAAATCCTGCTCTAGGATTACTTTTTGAATCATGCTGTAATTTTCAGGGCTTTTTTTTTTTTTGTTTTTTTCTTAAAATGTCTGGGTTTTACGATTTGGAAACAGGTCTTGCGCTATTGTGGTTTGAGGAGACAAAAGAACAAATCATAAATATCTTTAACAGATGCTGAATTAAAGCTTTTTAACTGCTAAATGTATTAGCATTTACAAAATTGAGCTTGCAGCTTAAGGTAATAGAGAAAACAAGAAGTAACAACAGCAACTAATGCATGCACAAGTCAGCATAGAGAAAACTGTTAAAATGCAACTGTAATGGCATAAGGGCTTGTTTTAAATTTTCTCTAGAGCCTTTTATCTTTAAAGCCATAAACAGATGAAAAAAAAAACTCTGTTCATTTTTCAACGTTTTAACAGTCTTTTCTTAGAACACCATTGAGTGGGGTTTTTTGTTGTGTCTTCATTGTTGGCCTGAGTTTTGTTTTGGTTTTTGGCTTTAAAAAAAAAATAAAATTCTGAAATTGTGCTGTTGTATATCCTCACTATATAAAATCTACATTCTTATTTTTCGTATTGCAGACTTTGGTGCAGATTTTTGTAGAGCCCCTTTAAAATTCCATCCCTGTCTCTATGCTGAGTACCATCTTTTGACATTGTTCCATTTTATTTATAGCAAATATGACAGAAGTGATAATACTTGCAGTTTAAATTCAAGATCAGATGAGGGCTGCCCGTCTGGAAGCAGGTTGTACAGTCAGGCTGTCTAAGGAGGTGCTATTATCAAGGTTGTAAATATAATACAGCTTTATAAGGTAACTAATTTCAGAGTAAGAGGAATTTTATTATTTTTCTTTTAATAAATGTAGCCTTATCTCCAGATTTTCATGCTTTAATATGAAAATAAAAAGAAAACTTCTGTGCCCAGGCAGCACCTATTTAAAGGACAACCTTAACCTTTTTCTCTAACAAAAAGAGGGGAAAGAAACCATCTGCAATATTTGTGATAGTGAAGAGAATCATTGGCAAAGTGCCATTGTAACTGAGGTGCTCTTTTAGTGGCAAACTGTAGCCAAAATGTAATAATCAATGCAAGGTATCATAAGCTCCACCGATCATAGAATGACTACCCTCAAACAAATGAAACATCAACTCCATTCCATGTGAGAAGCAGCAGTAACATTTCTTTCTCATGAAATGGTGTGCTATGGCCCTGGAGCCTGCAGCAGATATTGGAGTTGAAGTGCTTATGTACTTGATTTCAAACCCTTCCAACTCCAGTTTTCCCTAGTGCCTGAAAAGAATTGGAGTGATTTTGAAAACAGGTATGTAAACAGCCAGTCTTTCCTTCTTTGGTTTACATTTTTACTTTTCTCTGTATTCCAGGGGAGATTTTTATTATATAAAAAAAAATAATAGTTGTGTCTTCATTTATGACATTTAAGCCTTTGAGCTAGTTGGTGTGTTCTGGGTGCTCATAGTTATTACTGTTCTTTATCTTCATTTTGCTTTTAACATTTGTTTTAGTTGGTATTTCTTTTCAGGGATTTAACTTTTTGGCCCACTAGCAACAGTGTGATGAAACACTGTTGATAGGAAAAAATAAGTAAATGGATACTTAATTTGGAAGAAATATTCTGGTTAATTAAAAGGAGAGTATTTCTCGTTATAAGGTGAGTCTAGCAGGAGAGAGTAGCTCTTGATTCTGGTAGGTTTTAGCTCTTGGCTCTGAGTGTTGGATAAGGGCATTTTTCTTGAGTGTTAAAATTGGTGATTCTGGCATTTCAGAACAAGTCATCAGAAAATCAGTAGAATTTGTAGAAAATACCTTGGGGGCAAGTCCTGATGGTCTTGGAGTTCCTGGGATGGTGGTGAAGGATAAACCCAAATCAAAGTGAACAGACACACTGTCAGCTGAGTGAAAGATAATGTTCTTTGCGTGTACCACTTCCATCCCTCCTTTTTCCACACTTTTGTTAGTTGTCAAGGGACTCAGTGAGTAGGAGGGGACATACTCCAGACAGTTTAGTTTCATCCCTGTGAGCAAGTGTCTCATGCATAAAGAAGGAAATTGCCAAGGAAGGTTAGGTTTGTGTCCCTCCATTTCAGATGTGGACTGCTATATGTCATATGGGTACTTGAGGGTTCTCATGCAGAGGCTGCTGAGTCATTGTATAAGATGCCTTATGAATCTGAGTGCTATTTTATAATGTCAGAATTAAAGAGGTGAATTGAAAGATTAAAAGAAGGAAATCTGAGTGTTCTTACAGAGAAATGGAGTTCTTCAAAGGCATTTGTTCTTGGCCAAAGTAGGAAGTGTCATTTCCATATGGGCAATATTAGGCCAAGGTTGGAGTCTGATGAAATTCATACCTGAGGTAAACATGACTGCAAATTGAAGTTATTTTGTTGTTGAGTGAATGTAGAGCCTAAATAGAAGATAATGATGAAAAGGATTATGACACAAAAATTGAGAACTGGGGGAGATTAAGGTGATTTGAGGCAGAATTAGAGGTGTAGGTTTCCATGTCTGGAGTTCCAGGCTGTTACAGTCTGCTCAGGGGGATTTGGATGTATGACAAGGAAAGGGGAAAGTAAGATAATGAGAGGGAGAGGTACCTTGCCACAGCATAGAGTGATCTAAATTGATGTAATGGATGAGGAATTAAGTGGCTAAGTGGTATTGAAAGGGTAGGAAAACAAGGTAAAATAGGCTGGAGAAAAATGAGCTAAGAGAGAGGAAAGTGGAATCTTAGTGGGGTACATGCTTTCTTTAAGGAAATTGGTAGGCTTATAGTCCTAAAAATTGGAAAAAATACATGACATTTTCTAATTGGGAAACATTACTTGCACTGGAAATACATTGTGGCTAAATCAAAGCCATATAGAAAACCTTTCATATGTAGAAGTGTGAGAAAGGTCACTGTAAGACACACTGAGGAACCTGGCCAATTTTCAAGGTACGAACAAGGGTGAAGCCTATGTGCTGTGAATCTCTGAAACTACACTGATTTTTACTTCCCCCCCCCCACCAAAGTAACAGAGTTCTCTGAAATGTCAGATTTATTTCAAGAGCCCATGTCTGTCAGTCCATTTCTTATTCTACATCAAATAAAACAAATAAAACCCCAAAGAAAAATATTTGAAGTAATGGAGAATTTGGCATTTGGACTACATGAAATTCCTATTCTTACTAGGATGTGAAGTATGTAGCAACTGGATGTTTGATTTTTGTCTTGGAGTTATGTGAACTGATTCTTATTTTCTCCTTGAGTTCTTATCTGCATGTAACAACTCATTCCATTGGTCTATGTGCCACTGCTTATATTTTTGAAATCATGACTCCTTACTTTTGAAGCCACAGAATTATGTTACCTTGAGGCATAGCCTTTATATATGTTCTGCCTACTAGAGAGATATAAATATCCAATCACTGTCAGTCTGGGCTACCAAAAGGTTGTTTTTAGGAGTGGTTGTCAATTCCATACAGGGCACAATTGCCAGAGTCAGGTTATGCTGAAATTGTCAGCAGATAGGTTTACAGTGCCTGATCAGATGTGGTCAAACTGTGCTACAACTCTCTAGAAAACCACATACATGGATTTATAGCCCAAGGAAACCAGGATGTTGTGCAGATGTTTGGCCCTTGTTTCTCCATGGAGCAATGCAAATGGGAGCTGGAAGGTATTCACACTCAGGTACACACACACATCCGGAAAAGACTGAGAGGAGTTTTTATTAATGTTTATAAATATCTGAAGGGTTGATGTCTGGAAGGTGCTAATCTCTTTTTAATGATTTCTTGTGGTAGGACAAGGAACAGTGGATACAAACTGAATCACAAGAAGTTCCACTGCAACATGAGGGAGGAATTTCTTTAGTGTAAGGGTGATGGAACACTGGAATAGGCTGCCCTGAGAGGTTGTGGAGTCTCCTTCTCTAGAGACTTTTAAGGCCTGTCTGGGGGTGTTTGTGTGTGACCTTCCATAGGTGATGCTTCTTTGGCCAGAAGAGTTGGTCTTGCTGATCTTCAGGGTTCACCACTAACCCCTACCATTCTATGATTCTACGATACAGTGCGGCTGAGGGCTTCATTTGAGTCATTGTAAATTGGTATATAGAATAAATATTCCTGACACTAGGTTGATGGGCAAGCTTTTAGACAAATGGAAAATACTACAAGTGTTAAATATGTCTTAAAATTAGCTTTTGCTATTTGGAAAAATACTGGGTTTAGCTTGTGATGTTTGGGTTTTGGTTTTTTTTTTTTTTTTTCCTGCTTGTTTGGCTTTGGGTATATTTTTGTGTGTGTGTGTGTTTTGTTTGATTTGTTTCTTAGGGATTTTTGTGTTTGGTTTTTTTTTCCCCTCTGAAAATGTTTGCTGAGATTCATGAATTTCTGAATTTTTATTGAGACAAGACCTAGAAGCTTGATTGCATCTCTTCTAGAAACATGGCTTGAAAGTGACATAGCACGTGCTGTGAAGAATGGCACCGGATATCAGCATGGTAGCCAAAGAGAAGGCTTTCAAATGAGTTATAGAAAAGAACATCCTTTCTGGAAATATTAGTTTTCATGAGCTAATGGCTGAAAGTGAAAGCAGATAAATTTTAATGGCCTAAAAATCTGAAGTTCTATGTCTGTTGTTTAATAATGTAAGACTACATGACCCGATGGCCTTTAATATTTAGTTATCTGTGCAGGACATATTAAAGCATGGAATCCTTGCAACTGTAATCTTTTAATTACTGTTATCAACCTATTTCAGCAGTGGTAGAAATTCTTTGCATCACTGCAATTAATAGCAACTAAAATAGCCTCATCTGTAAACTGAAAGCAAATTAAATCTAATGCAACAATAGTTTAGCTATGTTCATATCTGTAGTGCTTTACTGCAAACATTCCCTTTAAGGGGATACATAAAGAAGAGTTTATAGACTGCAATCTGAGTGGCATAGGCGAGGTGAAGATAAGTTGGTATGTTTCAAGAATGTGGCTTTGGCTCTGAAATCAAGTCTATAGCTAGCTACCTTTTTGAAATCTAGGTGGCTGACATAGAGAAAACAATTCCCGGAACTAAATCCCTGCTGCAGCCAAGTGTTAAACTATGATGAGAACACCTAGCAACATAACGACAGATGCACTAAGCCTGGGACCTGGCATTTTCCCCCTTTGTTATGCAGTTGGAAGGCAATTAAATAAGAAGAATGCTGTCATCTTGCTGCAGTGTGCAGAAAACAGCAATATAACAATACAAAGGCTTGGTTATGATGTCCAAATATAAAGGTATCCACTTTAGGCATATGCTATATAGATGGTCAACGATATTCACCCTTGTCACCCCTACTGAGCTTAGTTCAGGATTGCATCACATCTCTTTAGCTCTTATTCAGGCTAGGGTTTTGTTCAAGTTGTGCCACTAATTACCAGCTTTTCTAATGCTATACAAGGTCTAGGGTATTTCTGGATGTTCCCTTACTGAGACATGTGAATGTCAATATGATGCCAGTGGCAACTTGTAAAAAGAACCTGAGTTGGATTCGATGCCGGGAGTGGGGGGAGAGCATCCCACCAGGTCGACATGACATGGTAGCCGTGTGCTGCACCACTCTAATGTGGATTATGGCATGATGAACTTGAGTTATATGTCTCAGTGGTCTTTTTCNTAATGTGCTGTTTATGTTACTGGGAAGTAGATGCTGGGTATGAGCCATTTAAATCAAATCTGTAGTTAGAGCTCTGTGAGTGATGCAGAGTCAAATTGGGGCAAATTGTGTGTGGAGTGGGAAGCTTTGAATCCTGAGTGATCCCATTGCTCACAATGGAGCGGGAGGCTTACAAAGGAAACGAGGGAAATAATCTGGTCAAATACTCACTGAAATAATGCTGATAGGAGTACTACAAATCCACATCATTGTGATTGTTGCAGTTGTGCTACACAAAATGGAGCCCATATGAAACCCCGGAGAAGCTATCTGCATGGTTAATGTTAGGGTTTAGCAAAGTTTTACTTGTGGGACAACCTTGTAACATGCTGTGAGTATTTTGTTCAGGATTAGGTTGGTGTTTATCTACCCCTTGGTGTCAGGGATATGTGTAGTTCAGAAGTACTTGCAGAAACATTGCAGCTCAGGTTGCTGTCTCCAGATATTTGCTCTGATTTTATTCTGGTATTGTAGGAAATTTGCCATTTGTTGCTACCATTAAGCTGTCACCTAAATTCAATATGCTTCTCAGAAACTGTCCCAGCTGATGTGACACACCTTCCTCTCCCACCCATTTCATCCTCCAACTGTATCAAAATTCATGGTATCATCCTGGTTTTGCTTTCCCTCCTATTTGGCCACACTGATGATGCACTAACAAATAAATAGTGTAAGATGTCATATCCCCCTTAAGTTGAATCTAGGAGAAATATTTTTAAAATCACCCCTTTTTTATATAACCTCAGTTACTCACTGTCTGAAATGTACTGCATTGTATAGTCGTGCCATAAACAGTTCACTACAAGTCTATTTATAATGTTTTAGTTTATTGACATTTGTGTTAGGGGGAAAAAAAGAAAGAAAAGCTTCTTTGTCATCATGTAAACAAAAGAGATAAATCTCAACCAATGAATTTAGAGGTGCTTTTTTTTTCATTTTGCTGTAAGAACTCAACTTTGTGCTCACTGCAGTTGCTGCTCCCGTTGCTACCCGCGGTGCAGGGTCAAGTATTAAGTGGGCACTGCTTGTGTCTAGACCCAGGGTCTTGGTGGCTTTTGCAGAAGCAAAGTCCCTTTCTCCATGTGGATTTACACAATTGAATGCAGTCCTCAATTTGTTTCTGAAGCTGGAGATAAATCAGAAATACTGCTTTCTTATTGTTCTCATTCCAGCATTTTGACTTGCAATGATGCAACTTTGTCACATTAATTGTTTAGCTAAAAAGAAGAGTTTCTGAGATATGTTGGAAGATTTATTTCAACATTAGCTCCAGTAAAGAAGTATTAAGCACTAACCAGGGATTTTAGAACTAGGCTCTATTTAAGTAACCAAGTTAAAAAATTTCTTTTGGGAATGATTTGCTGGTTAATTTTCAAGTAGCCTGTAAGGCCTCCTGGATACTCCTCCTGCCCTGCACACAATGGTTACTTTCTGGGCATGTGCCTGCAGGCTCACCCACTTGCACTGGCAAGAGTTGCCATTTATGTTGTTCCCAACATCTGTAGGCACTTTGCTTTCTTTTACATTTTGTTACCATCAGGTAACAACTGCTCAGTGAAGATTGGTTAAGGTTTACAAAAAATGGTGCCTTTTCCACTTCTTCAATACCAAATGCTGAGCTACAGCTTGACTTTACAGAATCAGCTAAGTGATTTGAGTGAAATTTCTTTTGTGCATAATTATTTCTGTTGAGGGAGTGGTAATGGAAGTTTTTCCCATGCTTCATAAAATAATGTATTTGGACTGCTTATCAACATGGGATATCAAATAATGTATTTGTCTGCTTATCAAGTATGAGATTCTACTGATGAAACACAAAGCCATGTATAGTCCACCAGGAGATACAGGCACACTCATGATATTGTTCCTCATGTTCTAAGATGTGTCTCCAAAAGAAGTGTGAGGAGTCACACTGCCCTAAAATGCCTATATTTCGCCGTTGACTGTAATAACATGCTTGTGTGACCAGCTCAGATTCAGACCAGTCCACAACATACTTAAGACAAAGATGAGATGCATTCTCCTCTTGAAACAGAAAAGAATAGCGGAGGTAAAACTCTCAATGACCTTTCAAGTAACTGAGCCACAGTCTTTGGTGAGAAGGTTGACTGCATCATCTTTCCCATAAACTAGTCAAAGTCCACCTTAAGTCATGACGTCTGCAAATCCACCTTAATTTGCAGTCTGTACATTTGTCCCTCTGCCAGCTTCTTGGTTAAATATTTCTTTTCCTTCCCTCATGTTTATCTCCCTGATGTGCTTAGAAACAACAGTCATCCTTGTCTCCCCCTGCATAAACATGTCTCTTTTCCTTTCCTTAATCTAAGCAAACTGATCTTGTCTAATAACCTCATTTATGAAATTTTATGCCTTTTTTTTTTTTTTTTTTTTTTTTTTTTGGCCATTCCAGCTGTCTCTCTCTGCATGGAGTTAAGTTTGGATACATCTCTTTGGGGCAGACCTGCACATAGTACTCCAGGCAGAGAATTCATCTTTGCTTTGTAATTGGGTTTTGGCTTTTCTGCTTGACAGTGGAAACACCCAGCTGATCTGTCCTGGAACTGGATTAACCTATTCTGTGAGTGCAATCCACTGATTGCCTCTGAGTCACTGTGGGATTAACCATAGACCCAAATACTTCATTATATCAGTAATCTTCAGGTAGTTGTAGAATTGTTTTTGTTAGTTTGCCCTGTAATGGATGCTTTGAGACTCTGTATTGTTAAGTTTTATCACCTTTTCTTTTATTCCCACCCACTTATTATTTTCACAGTCTTCCACAGATGTGCTATCATCAGCTTTTGTGACCATATGATATTCTTGCTTAGTTCACTAAGAAGCTGGCAAAATCACGAAGAGTTATCACTTTTATCCCTTTCTAGATTTCCTTTTAATGGTCTTCATTTTGCCATCAATTTCACAAGATCCTCAGTCAATTTATAGTCTGAGTTATGGTCCCAGTTTTCTTTTCACAATAATTTCACCCCTTGTGTTACTAAAATACTGCATTTTCCTTATTTTGAAAATGTGGTCTGTTATCAGAGGAAGCTATCAGGAAAACTTGGATGGATCCCAGCCAACTTAAGCTTAGCAAACCTATTGCTGTACTGATTGCATTGTGATTTATCTCTATGTTTCAAATTACTCTTTCTCTCAACATTTGTTCAGGTAATAAAGTACCTGTTTCTTTCCTCTTGATGCACTAGATTTTTCTGGAAAAATACCATCTTTGAAAATTAAAGCTAAGAATTAATTTAATTCTTAGCCCAAGCCTGGTTTATTTTTTCTTCCTTGCAGTTTGATCGCTTCTGTTATTCTTTTGGTCATTTGTTAATGCGAAGAATCTCTGGGTATTTGTTTTAATATTCTTTACAAGGAAAAGTTCAACCTGACATTTGGCAACTCTCCCTTTATCCATGTTCCTCTTGCCTTCTAAGATGTAGCTTTCTGTTGATCCTTTTTTTATTTCCTACATATTGCCAGCTCTCTACTTTGGTGTTCTTCCTTTGGATGATTATTTACAAATTTAGAACTTTTGACCAGCTTTACAAGTTTTCCCCATTCTTTGAAATACAGCCTCTGGGTATTTTGTTTCTTTTGAGGTAAGGACATTCCAGGTGTCCTCTGCTACTAGATGTCTGACTCTCCTATCCCTCACTGTTGTCTGTAGTTCAGTATACTATCATTTATTATTCACCAACTCTTGCCTGTTTGAAATAAAGAACCCCAGTCCAGTTTACTTTATGATTGTTCATTTTTAATGAACTGATTCAATTCCTTCTTCAAGCCAGTGGGGACTTCTGCAAAATCCTATCAGGACCAAATGTAGTTTAGCATCACTTTCTATGGAGTAATTGGCTATTCAATGAAGAAATAAGCATGCTATTACATCTGCAGAAAATCTCTGCCTACTGTTATTAATAGCATTTATTCTCCAAGCTCATATCGAGAAACCTAAGTCTCATTGTGAGACTCTCACATTGTCAGGCAGTGCTCTGCAATATCTATCTCTATAATAACATAATATGGGTTTGGATGCTGCCCAGATCTGGGCTATCTAGATTTCTAAAGATGGGTTTAATTTCTCCTCCAGTAAGCTGTGTAAGTGATAGGCTTCAGCTTCTTTGTATTCAGTGGGAGAGGAGAGAGACAGCTCCAGGAAGTGATTCATCCTATCCCTGGCTTCCTGAGATGGATTGGGTGAATCACTCTTCTGACATGTCTCTCTTCCCACACCAGGGAGGACAGCTGGACGATTCACATAGGTTGGCTCGTTGGCTGTAAGGTTGCAGCATTATGTGCGATGAATCCCACCCCAGGAGGGTGGTTAGAGCTCAGTTATGGCATGGCTGTAGCTTGAGCAGGTGTGCTCAAGCTCAGTTTAAATGAAGCCATTTTGCTCTTATATGTACACAGAGAACTCAGCCTGGGTGGGAATACTCCTCAGAGGATTTGATCACTTTAATAGTGATTTTACTGAATGCAGGTTGCTGTAATTGCTTGCATCTAAAAACTCCAAGCGCATCTAGCTTAAATCTAGCCTAAGAAGATCTGTGTGTACTGCAATCACACCTTCGGCATGCCCTAGTGATTACAAAGGAAGGATCTCAGCTGTGGTTCTTGGCCACCCTGTGAATTCTTCAAAACCACAATGTGCTGAACATCAAAACACAGTGAAAAACTTCTTTTTCCCGTTTGACCTTTTCTGAGACAGTGTTTTCTGTTAAATGATGCAGTACCCATTCCCATTTTCAGAGCTGTGAGGATTTCAGTTTTAGAACACATTTAAAATACATGTGGGTTTTTTTTTCCCTTTTAAATTTTTAAAAAATTTAAAATAATAAAAAAAAAAAGTTGCGTATGTGCCCACAGCTAGCAACGAATAAATAAAAAATCATGGAATGAAATCTAATTGAAAGTAGTGCCTAGAGGTGAAAACACATTTTTCCCTGATTANTATTTTAGTATATTTAGATGGTAGAAGCTAATCACTGGTTTTGGGTTTATTTTACTTTTATAAACATTTATACAATAATTTCCTACTGCAGGAAAGACTTAGATTATCAAATAACCGGATGATTAAGTCTGTTATATCTTCTACAAAAATGCAGATCTGCTCTCTTTTTTGGTTTACAAGGACATCTCTGATACTCATACTAACTTGAGTGATTTCCTGCACTTGCTAACCTTTGTTTTCCTTTGGTGACAATGTTCTCTTTATCCTCTCGCATGTTTAGCTCTTGACCTCTTTATAATATGACTTTGACAATTGCAACCTCCCTATTGCCTGGATTCATAAAGCATGGGAGAATTTAGCTCCTTGTTCTTGCTGGAGGCACAGAGGTCTGTTCCCACACTGAATATTGAAATTGTACTACAGTTGCAGGGAGCATCTTTCTCAGCCTTGTGGTCAGAAGAGTTTAGCCAGATAATAGACATGTCGCTTAGACACTTCTTTCATCCCTTAATACTTAAATTTGACAATGTGGTAACATCTAGGTCCTGAAATGGCAATATTCAGCTAATCTTAATAGGAAGGAGTGATGTCTCTGCATTTCATGCAGAGTGCTGTCATCAGTTGTGCCTCCACTATCTCAGTGAGTTTCCTTTCTTAGTATATCAAGAGAATTTGAGAACATAGACTTTGCAAGACATTTCCATCAATACACTTCAGCTTTGTTTAATCAGGAGTGGTTAATTTAATTCCACAGTTGGACAAAGTTCCTCAAAATTGTCCTTCTGGATAAATTTGACATTGTCTACATCCTTTGTGATGGCTTCAGCTATCTACTCAATAGAAATAGTAGTACCGAAAGGGCTGGTTCAGAGCTATTGCTTGTGTCCTCTCCTGATCCGATGGCCTTAGAAATCACAGGGAAAGTCTCCTGTGACTCATATTTGTAACACTTAAGTCAATGATGTGCATCAGATAGGAATTTGATTCCAAACTCGACTCACAAATTGCATTTCTGGAGTAGGCGGTTTTTCAGCTAAAAGATTTCTACAGCTGAAATGACTGAAGATGAGCAAGCTGAATGATTGAGATATAATCAGATACATTAGGCAAAACCTCAAGGGACAGAACTAAATGGTTCATGACCTAATGAGATGTTCTTAGAGAACACAGACCAGCAGATATTATAGTCACTTGGCTCAAATGTCTAAATAAGGCAAGAGTGACAAATGCTCCTCCCAGAATATTGGATCTTGAGTATCAAAACAGCATTATTTGCATGACAATAATGCCAATCAGGATCACACATGATACTTAAGAATGGCAAACAAATTCAGGCCTTAAGCAAGAAAGGTTCTGAGATTAAAGAAAGTTTGATGTATTCTGGGCATGGTCACCGACTAGCAGCATAAAGTCTATTGAGATCATAGAATCATGCTCTGTTCAACATTTCTAATCAATTCTCTGTTCCTTGAGGTTATTTCAATTAGAACAGATGCTCATCATTTTGTGGAAGGGTTTCCAAAATATTCATTATGGAGCATAAATACAGTTAAGGGAAAAATAAAAGGCAGCCAGACATCAGCTGAGTTTAGAACACTGAATTTCTCCATAGCTCAAACATAATTCAAAGCAGTTAGTCTTTCACATAATTTCCACCAAAGCGATTGTTGCTGAATCTCAGACGGAGCTTTGTGTGTTAACAGTAGTTCATTTATCACCAGGTGATTTTTTTTTTTTAATTCAATATAAAGGTACCAGCTTGACCCAATCCAATTCAGTGTGATGCATTATGTGTTCATTTAGCACGTGTTTATTTGCTCTTTTCTAGGTGGTGTTTAACGTTTAAAGCTTCCAATACTGTACTCATATTTTGCAAGATTAGACATGAAGCGGGAATAGTCAATACATGTATCTCTGAGTGTTTTTTTTTTATGTTAAAGTAGTGGGTCAGACTGAACTGGCCTTTAAACTTACAGTGACACATAATTCCTCTATGGAAATAATACATTTCGGTGCCAGCTAAGGTGAAACATTTTTCTTTGTTTTATATAATAAGAGACACAGTTGTTATCTGTACTTAGGAAAAAAAAAGTCAACATAAGACTTTCTACCAGACTTTGAAATAAATGCTGTATTTTTGTATTAGTTGTACAACTACTAATCTGTTCATGTAACTTACAAGAGAGAAGACATAGTATGGCTGGAGGATGAAGATGTAATACAGATGTCATAGAATCAGTCAGTGTTGGAAGGGACCACAAGCATCATCTACTTCCAGCCCTCCTCCATGGGCAGGGACACCCTACCCTAGATCAGGCTGGCCAGAGCCTCATCCAGCCTGGCCTTAAACACCTCCAAAGATGCAGCCCCAACCACCTCCCTGGGCATCCCATTCCAGGGTCTCACATCATACTGTAAACTCTCCTGGTCTGTGGTTGACTCTTGGCTTGGGTTTGTGCAGCAGAAAGTGCAGTGTAAGCCTTGCTACTGGGATGAGCTTAAACAACTGGATACAAAAAGGAGTCTCCCTAGTTTAGGTTCCAGGACTCTGTTGCTAACTCAGTGTTGATAATGAGCAATGACTCTTTAAATAAAATAAAACCAATGTCTGTCTTCTTGGCCATCAAAACAGGACCTGATCTGACACCCTGCTGTTCTCTCCCTCACAGCAAGTTGCAAACTGGAAATTGAGGTTAATTTATTGAAACACACTGCAGATTATTTTTGTGAAATATGCTACTAAGCTACTCTGTAGTTTTCTAATGTAGAGATTGTTTCTATGGAGTGTGACCCTCATTCAGTAGTCTATTGGCACTAATCCATTGTGTAATGAACATTGTAAGGGACTTCCCAGGTTATTGGACAGGCTGGCTCTTCGGACACATATCCTAGAGCAAATAAGTAGTTTGGATGGAAATAAGAACTACAAACTAAATCTGTGTCCTGTGAAAATGCAAAATACAGAAATCAAAATGGGAAAATTCCACTACCCTCCATGGTATTAGTCATCGTGAGAGCTTGAATGCAAATATAGAACTTCAATTTATTAAGGATTTGAGGAGCTGAAACAAATTCCAATGGGATTTGAAAAGCATACAAGAACTTTGTCAAACAGATTACATCTAGAAATAGCAGATATATGTTACCCTACAAACGTTGTTAAAGGAAACAGAGGTGCAAAAGAGATTAATGTCTGGGGGTTTAAGGGTTTTATTTTTTTTGTATGGAAAACTCCAGAAACTCCAGGATTTTACTGTTTGATAATATAATTAGCCAATGTTTTGACTAGACAGATTCGATAATCCTGCATAGAAAAGGGCAATTTAATCTTGGCACAGTAACTAGAAATGTTTGCCTCATTGCTTTCTATGTCTTAATTTCTACTTTAAATTAAATGTCTTCAGCTTCTGAATGTTTCATATTAGAAACCTTCCTTTACAAACCTTCTATTTTGAGCCACTAATTAATTTAATGCACAAGTTAGGTATATCAGGGGATTGCAATAGATCACAAACATATTTTTCTTCACTTTCTGCATCTATAAACCCTATTAAAATACATTGCAAACCATTTGTGCATTGAAGAGGAGGAACACATTACTTGCTCCCTCTCAGGTATTTCTATTAAAATTTTGACGGTCCCTGTGCTTCTCTTCTCTAAATATTTGCACTTCCATTTATTTTTACTTCATTTATCTTGTGTGAAAAAACCCCAGCCCCAACACTGCACAGATACTTGCTTTAGGAAAATATCTTCAATGTCTGTTGATTGGAAGGGCAATTAACCCTATGTGCAAGGCATGCGGTCTTGCCAGTGCCTTGTGGTCTATAGTACCCTCAACACAGAAAGGGGATGTGCCCACAGGTGTTAGTTCCATGTTCAGGCAGTGAAACTTCTTATAAATAATGATGTGATCAGAGTTATATTAGCTTTGGTGATGGAAGAGACTGTGGACTAGAAGAAGTTACCTGGCTAGTCTCTGGTGGAAGAGAGGAACAATAGGCAGATTTCTGTGTGGTTACACGTTACGATTACTTTTCAGACATCTGTTAATGATGAGGGCTGTTGAAGTAGGAGGACACCCTGTGTTTTGGCCAGAATAGCACTCCTTTGCTCAGATTTAACAGAATACTATTGTCTGAGAAGCTGCAAGAAGACTGTATTTGAATGGTGTTAGTTCTGACTGTGACTGCTTTTCTTGCAACCTTTGCTCTCATTGAGGTCAAAAGAGCCTCCTGTTTACTTCAAGCTGAGAAAGTATCAAACCGGTCCTTTTTGTAATAGACATGCCATTCCTCACTTTGGATTTCACAGAACTCTTCTGTTACTTGGAAGGACTGAGCTTGAACAAATTAATTTATCCACCTAATCAGTGCCAAACCTAATTTACTCTGATGAGGACAAAAGTACTTGAGAGGGAGGAGGGTTTGATCTTGTATTCTGTCACTGTATAGAAAGATTGAAAGGAGATGTGGGAATTGCTGCACAGCCTTCTGTGCTCGCCAGCAGGGTATTTCAGATGAAATAATGACTTTTTATTCTCTTCTAGGGAATCAGTAGCCTCTTCAGTTCCTTAAAAGTGGTGCGTCTTCTCCGACTCGGTCGAGTTGCCAGGAAGTTGGACCATTATCTGGAATATGGTGCTGCTGTACTGGTACTGTTGGTGTGTGTATTTGGACTGGTGGCCCACTGGCTAGCCTGCATATGGTACAGCATCGGGGACTACGAAGTTATAGATGAAGTCACTAATACAATCAAAACAGATAGCTGGCTCTACCAGTTGGCACTGAGTATTGGGACACCATATCGTTACAACACCACTGGCTCAGGGCAGTGGGAAGGAGGACCTAGTAAAGACTCCTTGTACATATCTTCTCTCTACTTTACCATGACAAGCCTTACAACAATAGGATTCGGAAACATTGCACCAACCACTGATGGAGAGAAGATTTTTTCAGTGGCCATGATGATGGTTGGCTGTAAGTAGAATTTGATTTTGTTGTTTAAGCAAAATGTGGTTGTCTAGCTAGTATGATGGTTGCAAAGTGTATTTGCTGTGAGCTTTCTTGACATCCTAAAAAGTCCGAAGTACCTTTAAATAGACATGAAATGAATTTGGGGTTATTGAAAACAGGAACTGAGATTGTGTAGTTGCTGTAGCTTTTAAATTACTTGAGAGACTAAGTGTGGTACATACCTAAGTGTGCCTCATGGCAATACTATATTGAGTTCACAGCTTCTTCTTTAAGCTTTAGTATTGGCTTTGATCATGTTTGAATGGTCTTGGCTGGAATTTGCTTAAAAGTTACAACATATATTCAGATTCAATTAGTCTGACTGACTTGCATAGTCTTGGAAACGTTTGAATTTGTTTTAGCCAAATCTCAAAACATTTGATGATTCCATAAAGTGATTGTGTACTGTATGAAGTAATTGTGTGCTGGTTTCTCTGGCAAGTCCTGTTTTTCTCTCCTGAATGTGTTGACCTTTGTCACCAGCAGAGCTAGAAATGAAGGAAATAAAAAGACACTATATTGCACCTTTTCTCTGCTTCCTGCTGTTTCGCAGCTCTGCTGAGGTAGTGGTGAGGCTCATTTCTTGTTTCATGTGCTGCCAAGGTTAGATCATGAGCAGCTCTCCAGATTAACAGAAGTCTTCAAAATGTAGCAAGCCTGCTGAAAATGTTAATATAGTTTTGCTGTTAAATAAATAATTCTTGGTGTTTCTATGATGCTTTTTATTCCTGAGCTTCGTACAAACAGTAAGCAATTAGGTAACAACAGAGCAAACAAAACCTTTTGAAAATAAGATCTGCATAATCTCTCTGTAATTATCTCAGCTAACACTTTAAGATCATCTCAGACAAATACTGAACTATAAAAAGGAAGTTTTCTTGCTACAGTGTTTATAGATTTTTAGAAGATTAAAGCCATTTGTTTGGAGATTTTTAAATGTTTTTTAAAGAGAGAGGTTGTGGTTTTAGGGCTTGCAGTGTGGTGCCATGAAATTTCTTCTGAGCAGCATCTTTTACATGGTAAGTTGATGTGTTTCAAAACACTTCAATGTCCATAAAAAACAAATCCCCAGGCTAGAACATTAATGAGCTATTGCAGCTATGCCATGGAAAACCTATAGGTGCTGATTAGCCATGTGTTGAAACTGCTTTGTGGTATTTACAGAAGACTGGGGATTTGGAGAATAAAGTGGATATAGAACATTTTAAATATTGTAATATTTACTCTCCCTGTCTTTTCTGGGGCCTTGTTGCCCTGATGGAAAGAGTCCCACAGAAGCTAAGCAGCTGTGGTGAAAGGGATAAGACCCCAGAGAAAGAACTAAGCAGGGTGGGGTGAGAGCCATAAAAACATAATGAATAGTAACAACAAAATAGATGCATGGTCTCAGTAAGTGAAAAGGAAATGTAGTGTGTAACCTACTTAGTATTCATTGTACTCTTGCTTTTTAATCCCTGAAACATATTAAATATGGGAAATACAGAGAGCACTACCAAAGCTGACATTTACAGCAACCTGTGCACATGCCACTGGTTGATTTTAATAGTTTCGCAAGTGTTACCTAAGAAATTATTAAAGGTATGTGTCAGATTTATAAGCGATACCTGTAAGCTTAGTAGTTAGAAAACCATGAGTAGGTTTATAGGCTTTTGGGTGAAGCCAAAAGTAGAATTTGAAAATTGAGAGGCATGACATAAAGATAGTTAAATTGCTTAGCGCATAAAAATAATGCCACTGAAATAAATGTGTTTCTCTTGTGAGTGGGGTGAAGAGCATTGGGGCATGCAGGAAGGCAACAGAGAATAAACTTGCTTTTTAGATTATTTGCAAATGGAAAAATGCTCAGTTGTGATCAAATGGTTGAATATTTTGCAGACATATCAATAGAGATATGAAGATTTTCAGCTCATGGACATGAATATAATGACTGCTTCTGAAATCTCTGGAATTGTTCAATTAAATACTGGTTAGAAAATATGTCAGCTTCCAAAAAGATGCTGGTCATGCTTGCAATATTTCTGCAAAGAGATCAGACCTGCAGTATTCTGTAAATGTGCCCTGCAGTGCCAGTTGCTGAAAACACAGCAGTCCGAGTGACAAAGTGGGACAGGAAGGCACAGCAAATATGTAAAATGCAGTATCTCAGGCAAAGTAAGCAGTGAGCTTGGGAAAAGGATTTGGCCCCAAGAAAAGGTGTAACTAAGAAGTGGAGATTGTTCAAGTTGTTTTCAAGACAAGATTTTAAAAAAATAGTTGTTGGTTTGTTGTGTTTTTGTTTTTTTTTTTAATTTATTTCCTTTTGAAACACTGTTTTGAGATAAACATTCAGCAAAATTCAATTACAGTTCCATCAATAAAAAATCCTGGTCTCTGAATCGACTGCTGTTATAAGCAGAGAGAGGCTGTATAATACCTTTGGTGGATTTCCTGAAGAAATTTGCTAATACCATAGTTGATATTGGCAGCTTCTTTTCTAACAGACTGTGCCAAATAAATGTCTTAGACTTAGCACTGGAATCAGAGATAGTAATTCATCACAATCCCAGCTAGCTGCCTACTCATGCAAACTGCAGATATGAAAGAAAATCTTCCCTGCCTTGTCAGCTAGCAGCGGCTTGTTCTGCAAGCCCAAAGTTTCCTATTCAGGCTGGCAAAGTTATCAGGACCTGGGAGGAGTATTTGGAGAGATTTGCAAATCCTCCTGGTGGGAAGGATGGCAAAATGATGTACTTGTTAAAAATAGCCAAATTAAGATTCTGTAGCTGCTGATAAAGCATTGCTCAGTGCGGGACAGTGGTGGGGGAAACCCAGATGAATGGGGAAGCATTTCAGTTTGATTGGCAGTTTGTCACTTGATTGTTCACTGAGGACAGAATCGGGTGGGATCTTTCGACTGAAATACATCACCTGCCTTGTAGGAAAGAGGTCTTTGAATAACTTAACTTCATCTTGTGACGCTTACTTCAAATCTCTTTTTTGCCTCACTTGCTTTTTCTTGGTGCCCAGTGCCATTCAGCAGTATTTTTTCTGTTGCTTCTCAACACTTGAAAAGCTAAAAATAGCAGTTCTAAAGCATCCTGTGACAAGGGAACAAGGGTTTTACAAGGGTTTTTGTTTAAATACCTATTCTGCATTTGCTGCCTAGAGTTCCTGAATGTGCATTGAAAATCTGATTTTTGTAGCTCTTTTTGTGTTGATACAGGTCATTTCACCACCTCTCTGTACAGAACAGAACAAGTAGGTAGGTCCTTCATACATATGCTTTGAATGGACCAGGAATCATTTATTATTCAGGAAGGACCTTTCTTGTAAACTTCTCATTATCTTCTGTCCCCTCAGCATCTAGCAACAAGCTCAGGCTCTGCTGCTGCTTGTTTCTCTAGCTCAGTCCACAGGCAGTTTTTAGGCTTCTGCAGGACTGCTGCAGATGTAAACGTAAAACTAATTGGATTTGTGCCTTTCACAAAAAGGAACGTACTAAGAGAGAAGCCAGAAAGACACTTTTGGTTTGTACACTATTACTATCTTGCAACTCAGCACAGCCAGGAGACTTCAGTGAGGAGAACATCTGTAAAAGGAAAAGGCATTTTGAGGAATGTGGCAATATGGTAGGATGAAACAACTTGAAGAATTCAGGAGAGATGAGGTTTTCTGAGGAATCATTTTGTTTGGAAGAGATCTTTAAGGTCAAGTCCAACTGCTAACCCAACACTGCTATATAACTGCTAAACCATGTCTCTAAGAACCATATCGACATGTTTTTAAAATACCTCTAGGGATGGTGACTCCACCACTTCCCTCCTGGACAGGCTTTTTGGTGGGAGGTGTTTGCTGATATCCAAGTTAAACCTCTCCTGGTACAACTTGAGGCCATTTCCTCCTCTCCTATCACTTGTTATTTGAGAGAAGAGACCAACACCCACCTCACTATGACCTTCTTTCTGGTAGTTGTGGAGAGTGATAAGGTTTCCCCTGAGCCTCCTTTTCTCAAGGCTAAACAACCCCAGTTCACTCAGCTGCTCCTTACAACACTTGTTGTCTGGATCCTCCACCAGTTTTGTTTTCCTTCAGCACCTCAGTGTCCTTCTTGTAGTGAGTGGCCCAAAAGTGCACCCCATATTTGATGTGCAGCCTCACCTGTGCTGAGTAAGGGGGAAAAATCACTTCCCTACTCCCACTGGCCACAGTATTTCTGTTACAAGCCAGGATTCTGTTGGCTTTCTTGGCCACCTGGCTGTGCTGCTGACTCAGGTCCTTTGCTGCTGGGGAGCTTTGCAGCCACTCTACCCCAAGCCTGTAGTGTTGAATGGGGTTGGTGTGACCAAAGTGCAGACCCTGGCACTTGGTCTTGTTGAAGCTCACACCACTGGCCTTGGCCCATTGATCCAGCCCATCCAGACTCCTCTGTCCAGGTTCCAAGCAGATCAACATACCCACCTAACTTGGTGTCATTTGCAAGTGTTTTCATCCAGTTGATTGGTAAAGATATTAAACAAAACTAGCCCTAGTACTGAGCCCTGGAGCATAGAACTTGTAACTGGCTGCCAGTGGGTGAATTTAACTCCATTCATTGCAAGTATTTGGGCCCAGCCAGTCACTTTTTCACCAGGCAAAGCCCATCTGAGCCATGAGCAGACAGATTCTGCTGTGGAAAATTGTCAAAAGCTGTCAAAAGAAACAAGTGTGAATGTTTAAATGACAAGAATATCTGTACTGCCATATGCCTTCTTCCCTCCTGTACTTCCACTGGGAGGAAAAAAATGGCCAGTTTCCCAGTTCGTAGCTCTAAAGGTCTCCGATACACTTCTGCATGCTTCTTGTGTAACCTAGAGCAATTGGGATGCCCCTGTCTGTGTGCAACAATGGAATTGATCTGAATGTCAGAGTCAATCTAGCCCCACAAAATACTGCATTTACATGAGTTTATTTGTCCAGCTGAGTGGGCTCAATCTTAATGCATACTTTATCTAAGCAGTAACAGAAATCCAGTGTATTCTGCTAGTCACTGCAATGCTCTGATGGTCCTTGCTGTTATGGAAGGTTAGAACACAATATCAAAGGCAGGAATCTCAGTGGACATTAGATACTCCTCTGTTTCTCAGAATGTGGAAGTCTGCGAGAAGACTTCATAAAGGGTGTGTTGTTTTTCTTGCTTTAGGAAGATACTTATAGTACCTATACATAGCTTGCTTCCGGATTTGTGGGGAGGTGGGTGTAGAGGACATATTATTTCTTGATAACTGGTTTTAAAATGCAGTGCAAACAAACTTATTAACTTTGTGTATGAGCAGAAGAATGAACTGTGGCCATTGATAACCTGAACAAACTGGCCTGGAAAAAAACTGTTCATTTCTGCCAGCTCTTGGAGCAATTTCTAGAGGTCTCTCTCCAGAACTCAAGTTTCTAATTTTGTAGTTTTAAATGCTGTCTTATTTTCATCTTAAAAATACCCAGGATGATGATCTGCAGTTTGGAAAAGAAAACAGATGTGATTGTTGTTGCTTTGACCCCAAGTTGTTACTGTTCAGGTGAGAGTTGATGAAGGAGACTGTGTGTGGTTTCTTCTCAATATGCTGCTCTGCTTTTAATTTTGCTGAATTTTACTACTGAGATCGGGTGAGGTCCTCGCATCTGATTCTAAAACCTCCAGTATTGAGCAATGGGTCAATGATGATAAAAAGTTTCTGGTTGCTCATGGCACCCTCCCTTGCTTTTCCTCAGCTCTTGTTCTGGAGTTGTGACACGGATTGCTGTGAGCTGTCAGTCATCGCTCCACTGATCTGCCAAAACCTAATTCATTATTCAAGTGGGTTCTTTCATTGTTCAAGTAACATTATTCAGTTCCCTGCCAATAAGTGATGGTTAGCCACTTGAGTGCTGTTTGTATGAATCATGGAGGTTTATCTAGTAAATTTGTTAAGCAGTGGCTAAGCCCACGCACTGACACGACAGTGTGTAATTGTAGGAAAGCACTTGTCTGGCAGACTTCCAGACAAGAAATCCCGAGAGTCCATAGGAATTAGTTTTTGATCCTGAGGAAAATGTATGTGTGAGACGGCACCTCCTATCAAAAATCAGTACCAGTAACGTAGATTAAATTTTTTTTTTTTGTTTACAGCAATAGATAGTAATGGGAGAAGACTTTACATTTCTAGGAATTTATAGGCTTGAGTGTTTAGCTGTGGTTGAAATCCAACTCTGCCCTAAGAGAGCCTTACAAGAGTCAGTCATGTGGCATTTTCTTTTCCTGCAAGAATTTGAGATATGAGCAAGACACGGCTTTGCGCTGCTTGTGCAGGAGCTGCAGAAGGTTTTGACCTCTTCAGCAGCAGAGAATTTGTGCTAATTTTAGGTCTACTTCTTACTCTTAAAATCTGGACTGTGTTCAAATCGCATTAAACAAGAGTAGGCTTTGCTATTGAGCTCCTAATTGCTTGAGTCACACAGAGGCATAACCCTCAAACTGTGTTTGGCAGGTAGGGTGTGCGATACTTCTACAGCAATCAGTGCAAAGTGGCTTGGAGAGCTGGGTCACAACCTGCAGGGTCACATACACATTATTAGCAGGTTGGACTTGGCAAATTATGAATGTCCTACAGACTTTGGCCTGATGAGGGGAAGATGAAGCAGCATTTCACTTCTTCATGGTCTTCTGTATCATACAATGTGAATCTATGACATGGTTTGGCACAACTGCCATGATCAAGGCTACTGAGAGAAGGGTGTGAGGATGCTTCCAAATTAGGAGATCTTCTGTATGCAACTGCTTCCCTCCCGCTCCTCTGCACAAACACACATCCTGGAAAGGCTGCAAACTCAGCTTGCATTAACAGAAACATCTCAAACATGAAACATTTTTTCTTGGGGGGGTGGGGTTGAGATTGTCTGGAGAAAATAATTAGTTTCTAATTGGACTTATAAGAGATGTAGGGCTCGTGGAGGAGGAGGTTGTTGATGTGGGGACTGCCTTGCAGTAAAGAACTACTTGACCCAGAGTGGTTTTAAACACTGATACAGAGTGCCAAATCTTTTCCCAGAGTGGCTAATAGGGGTGTATATCTAGCTGTCTTGTTCTGGGCAGGTTGGCCTTTGTTCTTGTTGCTAATGTCCTGCTGGATAAAATCCCACAGTAAAAATGTGCCTGATCCCTACCTATTGTCTTTGAAGAGAATATCTTGGTATTTCAGATGTTGAAGAGAGGCTGCAAGTCACTTAGAGGACTACAGCTAAAGATTTCTATACAACTAAGTCAGCCTGATACAATTTATGAGTGTAACTGGGGATAAAATTGTTATTTCAAATAAAGCAATGGGAGAAGTGGCAAAAATTCTTTAATACCCAAGTCAGGAGAGAGTAAAACTGTTCATTCAGATGTATCCACCAGTGCATACAGAAAGAGGTGACACAGAATATTAGTTTCAGTGGAAATTTCCCCTTTTGAGTATCATTGGATAAACATTTTAACACTTTTGGGCTGCTGGACAATAGTTCAAGTGCTGTCAGCAAGGATATTAAGCTTTTCCTATGTTATCTTTTCATTATGAGCAATGCCAGTTGTGTCTTAGATGGTGCAGATGTAATGTTTCCACATAGGTACTGGTCTCAGTGCAGCAGCCAAATGGAGTAATCTTAGACCCATAGAACCATTTTGGTTAGAGAAGACCATTAAAATCATCAAGTTCAACCATTAACATAGCACTGCTCACTACTAAACCATGTCCCTAGGCACTATATTTACATGTCTTTTACCTACCTCTAGGAATGGTGACTCTGCTACTTCCCTGGGCAGCCAGTTCTTCCTGTGTTGACAACCCTTCTTATGACAAAGTTTTTGCTAATGCCCAATTTAAACCTCACCTGATGCAACTTGAGGCCACTTCCTCTTTTCCTGTTGCTCGTTACTAGGGAGAACAGACTGACACCCTCCTTCACATTCTCTGAACACCTCTTCATGTACTATGGATATCTGAATGCAAAAGGGTTAAAGCGTAAATGTGTCAGCAGCCTACCGTAAAAATCAAATTACTTTGGAAAGTAAAACAGCATCCACTTTTTCATGAAACTTAGGTCCAAGAGTGAGACTGGGGTGGATACAACACTCATGGGGGGCATATGTGACTTCTTTAGCTTTAACTCTGGACCTGGCAGTAGATTTTTAGATATTCAGGTTCCAATTTAGCAACATGTTTTTGTTCATAGTCTTTGTATAAAGCAGTTTAAAACTGTAAACCAGCCTCCCTGGGAAGCTTTACAGGATTTTTTCTTTCCAAGGTTATAGCTAGCTTGTGTTTATGTAAGCTTTACTTTTATTATCATTGCCTTCATATGTTTAAATGAATTTGTGGTACCAAGAGAGATGGGCTAGTGAGTGGGAGAGGTAAGGATGAAGAAAGAAATGTTATTTCATGCTATTGAGCCATGTTATTTAAAGCAGCTGAAGACTGCTATTAAACAAATGATACATAAATGTGGGAAATCAACATTTACAGACCGCCGTTGCTCACACACAGTGCAAGCAACCACCTGAGATGGTCCCAGGGGGATTAACAGGTTGTCCTGTGTTGGTTGTAATATCTCTGTCTCTCAGGAAGGCAAAAGTTTTAATTAATCCAACTAGATCAGCAAACATATTGGAGTAGCTCACAACACAGCACAGCTTTATAGCATATTGTGCTAGAGGGATAAACAAATCTTAGATAAAAGATAACCTCCAAGGTATTATTTTACCACTCAGTTGGGAGACACTAGGGAGATTGTTTGTGTTTTTCATTCTGAAGTTTCAGAGAGCTGAATGACCTAGGCCTGCATCTGCACACAGACATCCATGGAAATCTGCAGGGCTTAACTTTGCATACTCATGGGTTAGTAATTGTGTGTGGCTGGCATTAAAAGGGAGAGTTGCCCAAGGTAAGTCAGGCCAGTTACCCAGGTAGACCCTGCCGGATTTCAGTGGAGCTGTGCTTGTCAGTGCACACTGACTTCTGAGGGGTAGACAAGGCAATTTTGGTTAAATCTTCACAATATTGGCCTAGCTTTACTTATAGACAAGTGCTGTGGTTTATCAACCAGAAAGTATGTCAAGTTAATAGGATGAACAGCTGAGTAAGGAGAAAAGTTGCTTTAGGAAGTGTATCATTGTAGAAAAATAAAATCACACCACTAAATCATGTCTTAAAATAATGTTTTTTTTCAGGTCAGTTGAGAGATTTCCTTGCTTAAATTTTTAGAACTGAAAAACTGTGTGACATCATTGCATGTCCAAAGGGTCTGATAGAATTGAGGGTTGGGGTATTTTTTTATTTGGTTGATGGTGGTGGATTTATTTTGTGGGTTGCGGGGTGGTTTTTTTCTGTTTGTTTGTTTTTTGTAAAGTAAAGAAAAAGCCCAAATCCCTGGGAGACTTCATTGTTGCAGTGCTGCCTATGGCACTGTAACACTTTTGCTGGTACTAAGAGACATCAAGTAAGTAGATAAAAGATGACAGATGCTTGTTCTTGGTTTCTTATTGTTTCATTTCTGTAGGTCTGAAGCAATACAATGTTGTGTACCTCTCAAAAATATTTAGAGCACTGAGGACTTAACATGTACCTCTCTCATCCTCATTCATCTTTCCTGCAAGAGCCTTACTAGAATAAGGAAAAAAACATTCCTCTGGTGGAAATGTGGGAGTATGACTGCCCTTTCCTCCTTAAAGAGCTTTATCCCTTTCTCTTCACTCTGGAGGAAGGACAGGATAGCATCCAAAATGACATTTCTCTCCTGGGTACCTGCTGTGTATTCCTGCCAGTGTTGAGTAAAAAAAAAACAACAAACCCCACAATTGTGCTTTAGTAGAAATATTTTGATCATGAATGATTAAAACTAGTTTCCTTCCACTGGCCAGCAGCCAGCATGGATTTGTCAAGACAAGTTCATGGCAAATTAATCTGATTTCTTTCTTTGACAAGATAACTGCCTAGTGAATAAGGAGAATTTAGTAGCTGTGATATATCTGAACTTATTTAAAGGCTTCTGACACTTTTCTATGTAGTGGTCTCATAGCAGACGAATGAAAAATTGTCTCAACAGTCATAACAAAGTCAGCGATAACTGATTGAAAAATCTCTCTCAAAAAGTAATCAAGGGCTTTGCTGTCAAACCTGGAGCAGATTGGCAGGGAAGTCTTTGCCCTGTGTGTGATTTTATTCAACACTTTCATTAGCGGAGTTGAATGACAGAACAGAGGGAGTACATTGGGAGAGTTATGAGAAGGGTTGCAAGCAGTGTAGGTGACAGCATCAGAATTCATAATGATCCCAATGAATTTGAAAGGCAGCCCAAATTCAGCAAGGTGAATGTCAATAAAGGAGAGTGCAATGCACCATGTTTAAGGAGGGCAAATCTAAAGCATAAGTGCAGTACAGGAAATAATTGGCGCCGCTGCTTTGAGGCTGCAGAGGATCTTGGAAGAAAAGGAAGAGGGAAGGTGATAGGCAACTGCAGAATGAATGGAATACAATAATGAGCTAAAACCTGTAAATACCACTCTGGAAAGTATCAGGAGCATTGCTATAAGCAAGCTGAAGAAGCCATTTATTCTGCTGGGATTATGGCTGGTGAGACATCTCTGATATTTTTAATACAGGACTTTAAGAAAGCTGCAGGCCAGCTGGAGAGAGAGGAGATCAATAAAAATCTGTTACAAGACAGGATCTCAGGGGAACAGTTGGGGGAACTGACTTTGGATTAAACTGATGGAAGCTGAAAGGAAACATGAAGATTGACTTTTACCATGGAAAGAATATTCTTGAAAGGAAAAAAAAAAAGTTTGCCCTCAGTGTTTTCTGAAGGGCAATCAAGTCAGCTAGGAGAGAATGAAGACTAAGGTTGGAAACATGAGTTTCCAACCTTAGTCCATCAAAATTTTTCAGACCATGGGCAAAGCTGCTACCAGATTTGGTAGACTTGAATTCTTTAACAAGTGTCTGTCAGTCTTGCTCCAAGTGTTTTTTGCTTTTGTCTCAGTATGGATATTGGAGCAGGCAATCCCTTGAGGCCCTTCCCAGCTCTGCATCTCTGTGATGTTGCAGGGAATGTAAGGTACAACTGAAAAACTCTATTGTGTGTTAAGCAGGGCAAAGCCAGCAAAGCTTGCTTTCTCTATATGATTCTTTAACATTTAGTGCTATTTTGTTGTCCATGATGTACTGTCTGAAGGTTTGCACTGCATAGTCTTCCAATGTCACTTCCATACTGGAACTGTAAAGTGTACTAGTGTACAGTTATCCTGGGGAAGTTCAGCTCCCTGTGGAAATGCTGTTGTCATCCAAATTGTGCAAGGCATTGAGAGATGAATGGTGTCCAACATTAAAACAATGCTTTAGGTTTTGCTTTTTTCCCCTTCTGTACAAGGACTGAAAATAGCACTCATGCTTTCTAATATATCTGGAAGGCATTGCTTGGAGCTGATAGATCACAGAATCATAGATCATGATTTGATTATTTGTAGAAGAAGAACCTGTTGTCACTTTGGGTTTGAATCAAGTCCCTCTGCAGGAAGTAGAGGGAAGTAAGTTCAGAAGAGGAGTCTTGACTTTTTTTTTCTTTTTCTTTAAAAGTTTTTGTGACTGAAATATAGTTCTCAGCTAAATGGTCTTGCTCCAGTCGTTCCCATCATGTCTTTTCTTTCTTTAGGTCTTAATTTTCTTAATGAAAAAGATGAATTAAGAATTTTATCATGTAAATTTTGTTTTCCCTCTCTTTTCTCCCCCTGTCTATTCCTTTAAACGCAGGCAAACAGTATCCTCTTTAGGATGGTGTGTTGCATCCTTTTAGCTCCGTCTCTCACACCTCATATGTAATTGGGTGACATCAGGTTAAAGGCTAGGAGGGCGGAGTGAGATCTGGTGAATTCTTACCTCTTTTTTTACATGTCTCATCAGTCTCTTTCTTCCTACTTGAACTAAAACCTTAAAGATATGGTGCATTTAAAGCACTTAAATAGTCCCACTGACCTCATTGTTGCTTAATGCAAGCATGCCTTTATGGCCACAAGCCACAATGAAAGGAACATTTCTGACATTTAAGATTTATGAATGAATCTTCCAAATGCAGTCAAGGGGGAATTAGAATGGTGGGTTCCATTGCAAGGTCAATAGGACGCATGTCTAAAATTCATGAAGACCTATTGTAAAACCACAACATCCATTTCAGCAGGGTCCTGTGTATACATTTTTTTTTTTTTTTTTTTTTTAACATGATAAACACGTGGGAACAAACTCTTATTTCTTTATATGGTGAAAGGACTAGCTTCATTTGCCCTTCTTCCTCCTTGACCAGGAACATTTTAAAGCACAAAATCTAATGGATGCTTCCACTCCATTATTCTTGAATAGGAAATTCAGACATAAAGATGGTTATTACTGTACCTCGTTAATGCAGACATTTCCTGCTCAAAATGATAGTCCACCTTACCTAAAGGAAATGTAACTTTATAGTTAATCAAACACAATCTTTCTACATTAGCACCTGAAAGAGGGGGGGAAAAAAAGGCAGGTCAATAAGGTAAGAAGGAAGTTCTGAAAAAAAAGCTGCTGGCATCAGTGCTGTATTGCAAAATATTGAAAGGGCTGGAAGATGTGAGTCTGAAATAATTAAATGTGGGTGAAAATTGATCATGCAAGAAGGAGCCTGTGATCAAATATCTTGTCTGAAGATGAATGAAGTCAAGGAGGACAGAAGGAGAAAACAAGTATGCAAGATACCTGCACCACCCTTGGAAATCTTTGGCCAGCCTTCCCTTTCTCCAGGCACAGGGTGATTGCAGCACAGAGATCTGCTTAGTGACATACAAGGCTTCATGTGTGTGATTGCCTGTAAGTGATGGGATGTGCTGAGCCCTATCACATATGTTCAAATTGCCACAGGGGCTGAAAGCTTGCCCTGCCAAGATGCAAAACACAGATGAGGCAGTTGGTGCCTTTTGAGACCTTATGGAAGCTTGGTACCACAAGCTGAGCACCTTGTCTCCTTTATGCTCCTTGGTTAGGAGCAGGCAGGTGCCCTTGGTGGCACTCGTGTTGAGGTTGCTCTGCTGTCTCTTCTGGGAAATTGAGGAGTAGCATCGGTTGTTAAATGGGGTTTTAAATGGCAGAATTAGAGAGATTTATCTCAAGCATTAATCTTAATTTCAGAATAATAAATCTTCATTGGCAGAACTTTATTAGTATTTTTCAGGCATCATAACAGATGCACATTTTTTGTGTTTGTTGATGGGCTTCAAAGAAAGATAACAATTTTAGGATTTCAGAGATCCTTTAGCCACCCCCCACCCTTTATTTTTAAAATAAATTAATATTAAAAAAAAAATCATAGTGAGACCCAGCACTGAAGCTGTTTTGCATGTGCAGCCAGCTGCAAAAGGAGGAATTCAGGAAAGCACAAATTTAAATCAAGTTTCTGTGTAACCAGAAACCCAAACAAACCCAAAATTATCAGAAAGTATAAATTAATTAAATGCTAAAGTGCTTTTATAAATAGAAGAAGTAAACTACTCTCTCACTATCTTAGGGACAAATAAGATTTAAACTCCCATTACAGGCAGACTAGCAAGAAAATTATTCATATGGTTTAAACATGGTCATGTTCTTGTTAAAATACTTCTTATAAGCAAGAGAAGCCATGAAATGCTTCTAGATGTTTGCAGTATTATAAGGAATGACTAGAGGCTTTGGAAGGAATTTAATGAAAACTGCATCAGTATTGAACACCCACATGAACACACAGAACTGGAGGCACAGGAAGACGAGCAGATTTGATCTAGCCTAATTAGTTAGGATGTTGTTGCTGTTTTTAACAGTCTATTATTGATATATAAACATGTTATTGAAGAATTAGTAATCTAAAACATTGCAGTTCGTTTGAGTTTTTAGTGGTGCTCTAATAGCCTTCCTCCATCTGGATCATAATAAGAAATAATGGACCGTAGAGAAGTTATGCATCCTCACCTTATTATCCATTTTCAGCCAGCTGAGAAAGCAACAAAGAGGATATTTGCTGAAATATATCACTTTGTGATTATAAATTCAGAGGGAACAGCCCTGTGTTTTTTCTGTGTGCCAGATACTTATTCCTTTTGTCCTTTGCATGCTGCACATCCAAATTTGTACTGTGGATAAGGCACATTGTCATGTCAATATGACACAGACATTGCTGCACAGGCATGACATTTTTATGAGGTTTTTTGTTTGTTTGTTGCTACAATAAGAATGTCAGAATGAATAAAATGTTCTTATAGTTTATTATCTTTCAGGTTATAATTGTTGCAACGAAGCCTCTTCACGTATAATGCCAACACATGGAGGTTGTTCACTAATGTGGTTTTGTGTGTATTTGAAAAGGAGGAGTTGTCAGTTGTGATCTCTTTTAACATAGGAACAAGAGATTTTGGGTAGAGATGACTGAAGGTTAAGATTCTCATCTAGGAATATGAAACCTTTGTTTCATTTCCAGAGATAGCATTTGGTAGAATTCTGAACTTTGACATTTGATGAATTTCTGTGATGGTTTTGGCAGTTACTTATCCCCTCACACTTTGAAATAACCCAGGCTAGACTCAGACGGCTGGAAGTTAAGGAAACGAAGCTTTATATTTACAGCTTTGCACAGTATACAATCAGATATTTACAATATATAACAGATTTATACAGAGAAAAGTTAATACAGAAGCACCTCAGCCCTCCCAGAGATCAGAGTCCCTAAGAGGGGTTTCCAACCACCCTACCACCTTCACCCACTTCCCAATCTTATCTCACTATCTGTCTTACCTACGATAAGCAAAAGTAGATCGACCAGGGGGATTAGCAGCAGGAAAGTAGTTAGTGAAGTTATTCAGATCCAGCTAATAAGGCAGGAGAGAGATGCAGCAGGAGCCATAGTGCAAAGCAGTCTGAGTTATCTTTGTTTTGGTTATAATATTTATACCATTTCAGTAAACAAAAGAGTGAAGGAGACACTGGAATGTTTTCCTTTCTCAGCTTATAGTCTAATTTCTCATTCAAATCCTCCAAATCCAGCACAGTTTCTGTGGTTCTTTTTTCCTCTCCAAACCTGTGCCTGATTTATTGGTTTAAATGTTACATTGTTGGGAGGAGGAACTCCACATTTTTTGTACAGTGCCTACTCAACCATATTGCAAGATAGAGGGAGCCAACAAACACAAATGGAAGTGTAAAAAAAAAAAAAAGGAGTCTGATGAATGATTTTCTGTAGCTAACTCCATGTAACTGGTTCAGACACTCAAAGGATGAACAAGGCATTAAAGTTTTGCCAGTCCAACAGTTTGAAAGCTTGTGTGAAGGCAGAGGTAAATGGGGGTAGTTTCCATTGCTCTGGCCTATCTAACAGCCTGTGGCTGGGATATTTAATGATAGCCAAAAGTTCATATGGGTCTGAGCCACATCATTGGTAGGAAGAAATCAGATAAACCTTGTGGTTTAAAAAAAATTACAAATTATTTTGCTTCAGGGTATTCCACCTACCAAATAGCACTGGAAGCAATTTGTTCTGCATGAGCAGCATGCTCAGTGGTAAATAATTCCAGGATTAATATAGCCAGGGTACATGGGAACACTACAGATTTGTGCTGAAATTAGTCCCTGTCTCTTGTTTCTCAGCAGAACAAGATGAGCATATGTAGGCATAAAAGGAATGCTCCAATATATCCTAATTTTTGATGCAGTAGCATGTTCAGGGCAGAGGCAGTATTATTTGGCAGAATGGTGTGGTATATATAGCTGATATGATAAAGCCACAGCAGGTATCTGCTACAATATATATTAAATTCTAGAGAGCAAGTCTAGTGAGGGGCAGCTGAGGGAACTGAGGTTGTGTAGCCTGGAGAAAAGGAGGCCCAGGGGAGACCTTATCACTGTATATGACTACCTGAAAGAAGGTCACAATGAGGTGGGGTTGGTCTCCCAAGCAACAAACGCTGAGATGAGAGAAAATGATCTCAAGCTATGCCAGCAAAGGTTGAAATCAGGTATTAGTGAAAATTTCTTACCCCAAAGGGTTGTCAAACTCTGGAACAGGCTGCCCAGGGAAGTGGTGGACTCCCTATCCCTGGAAGTATTGTAGATGCACAGGGGCATATTTTAGCAGTGGACTTGGCAATGTTAGGTTAATATTTAGGCTTGATCTTAAAGGTATTCTTCATCCCAAGTGATTCTGTGAATCTATAAATCTACAAAAGGTTTGGAAGTCACATCATAGACACTGGAAATATGTGTTACTCAAGATATTTGGGGAATTTATATCCCATCACTTTCAGAGAGATTTTGACTTTTGGGTCATGTTTATTTTTTTCCTAAAAACCCTTCCCATTGCAACCAACATGGAACGTTTTCAACTAGTTTAGAATCTGCTCTTTGCTCCCTTTTTGCTCTCCACCTCAAACAACACAGAAATACTAGCTGTAAAAATGAAATGTGAGATAACAGCTACTAAGCAGGCAAAATTACATTGCCCAAAGTGAATGAAAGGGATGGCATTTTCCATGTAGGGCTACAATAAATGAAAACTGGCCAAACTAATTTTCCTTCAGATTTGCTAAAAACATTCAACTCGACATTGAAAAGTATCAGACCAAAAGAAATTAGTCTCACAAAAGCAGGGAAGTTTAGGCTTGAAGGCTTAACTCTGTCTCAGCTGGAGAAGGTACTGTTCATGCCACTAGTTGTTTAACTCCCTTTCTCACTCCAAACTAAATATCTTTTTTTTTGGTTAAAAAACAAACAGACATTGCATATACATTTGTGAGACATAGTTGTACCTTACTTCCATTTCCTGCCCTAAATAAAATTTTACAATCAGCTTTATATTTGTAATGTTATCTTTCCTTTGGTTTATAGTCACTTCACATTCAAGTCACCTAACTAAAAATATCAAGAAAGCTAATTACCTGGCTAGAAGATTTGGTTGGAAAAGTGCAACAAAATGAGGGCAAAGTTATTTTTTGACAAATCCATTTCTTAGGTTTATCATGCAGTCGCTTCATTTGGGGCTGGACTTGGTGATCACAGAATCACAAAATTAACCAGGTTGGAAGAGACCTCTGGGATCATCAGGTCCAACCTATCACCTAATCTTTCTAGTTAACTAAACCATGACACAAAGTGCCTCACCCAGCCTCCTTTTAAACACCTCTAGGGATTGTGACTCCACCACCTCCCTGGGCAGCCCATTCCAATGGGCAATCACTCTTTCCATGAAGAATTTCTTCCTAATGTCCAGTCTAAACTTTCCCTGGCACAGCTTGAGGCTCTTGTTCTGTCACTGGGTGCCTGGGAGAAGAGACCAAGCCCCACCTGGCTATAACCTCCTTTCAGGTAGTTGTAGAGAGCAATGAGGTCTCCCCTGAACCTTCTCTTCTCCAGGCTGAACAATCCCAGCTCTCTCAGCGTCCCCTAGAAGCGCTGTGCTCCAGCCCCCTCACCAGCCTTGGTGCCCTTCTCTGGCCACATTCCAGAGACCATCTCTCTTGAATTGAGTGGCGCAGATATGGACACAGTACTCAAGGTGTGGCCTGACCAGCACAGAGTAGAGGGGCAGAATAACTTCCCTGGTCTTGCTCCTGGGGGTCTTTCCCAACCTGAATGTTTCTGTGATTCTGTGATTTTAGAGTCCAGTGTAAAACAATGGACTTCACTGAATTCTGCTTCGGCAGTCTCAGTATTTCATTTATCAGTCTGAAATGTTTTGACAATTATCGCAGTGTTATCCTTAGGGACTTTGTCATATGCTCTTTTTTATAGAAATAGTTTCTGTAAAGATGGTAATTAGTTTTTTTCCCTAACCTTTCCCCCCAGATTGCTGATTTGGCATAACCAGTTACCTGGTGTGTAGCTAGGTAGTTATGTACAGCTATAATTGGAACAAACCCACCTGTGTTGGCCCAGGGCAAAATCCTCACATAGTTTTTTTGCTTATTTCCATGCAATAAAAATTTTGCTGCCATTATTTTGACAATAAGAGAAGACCTACAGGATCCATAGGCTCATCTATGTAACAGTATGTCTTGCTGATACTAATTTCAGCTCACTTTTCATGACAAGGTAGGCTGTCAAGTGTGTTATCTTGGATGCTGATTTACCATGGCATGTTCTCATTAAAATAAGGGGAATCTTCAGCTCTCATTGTCGTTTTCTTTTCTTTCCTGATTTCCTTTTTCCCATTTATTTATTTATTTATCTATCTAGCTATTTATTTAGTTATTTATTTAATGGAATTAAAGGCAAGGTGGCTTTAGTCAGGGTGTACTGGCAATGTTGAGATGTGAAAATGAGTACCTATCAACACGGAGTTATTTTTGGTGGCTGTTAGTAGAATCTACTTTGTGTAGGCAGAAAAGTGAAGCCTGTGTGTTGTGTATCACGCAGCAGATTATGGAATTGCAAGAAATTGTTGTTGTTGTCCTTATTATGGAATTACCCATGCCATCCCATAACATACTGGAAATAGCATGTTAAGTAGTTGCTGCTAATTAAACCTTCCTGATGTAAAACCGTTTTTATGATCTAATTAGGCTAAGTATGTAGCTGAGTGTTGTATGGGATAGTTAATGAAAATATTTATAAGCATGTGTCATGGTGAAATTAGAAAAGGTTGAAAATAATTGTGGTCAGGAATTTTTCTTCCTCTTTTCCAAACCTGAGTACATAAATGAACTGGGAGGTGAGAGCTGGCAGCGAGGTTTGCTCCCTGTGATTCTTTGTGCTATTAGATGAGAGATTTTCTGCTGTGATCTGAAACATTTATCACAGCAACAGGCATAACTATTTCACTTCCTTTGGAGCTGAGTGTTCTGTGTTCTTTATGCAGGATAAATAAGCTTTTTTTTTTCACAGAGTTTTGTCATCAAAGTCTTTAAATAAAGAATATTGGAGACATTAAAAAAATTATAAAAGCTTTAATCTTGCCCATTTTTCAGTGGAAAACTTGATGCATGTTTTTCCCCACACAAAGGACAGTCTCATGCCTTTTCATAGCCAGTGCATACACAGGTGTCTGTTAATCAAACACTTAGCAGAGAGTGCAGCAAACCTATTTTAAAAAGCAAAGTGTCCCATCTGACATATCTAAGAATTAAGACAGTATATGTAGTCCTAAATAGCTGTGCAAAATTCTCTCAGGAGGTTGATTCAGCTTGCCTCTTCCTCCCAGTGCTTGCATTGGCAGAGCTTATTTCTGTGTGCTTTGCGTGGATCCCAAGGAAAACTGCAAAGAATGAGCAAAACCATAGGCAGAAGTGATCCAAGGGAATACAGGCAGAGTGTATGGTTTTCCTCATCCAAACCTTATGGAGGAAGAAGAACACAGATTTTGGCGTGTCAGTAGTAGCCTGGGTTCATATTAAAACCTGTGGTGAAACTGGAATGGTTATTCTGTGCAAGGGGTTTGTTTGCTGGACAGTACACTCCTTTAATTTAGGTCTTGGAAAAGTCTGTCATTTCTGTTATTGGCTTGAAAAAATATAATGGAGTGGGGCAAAAGGGGAGAGGAATGGAATCCTCTGCTCAGACTACACAGAAGAGGAAATTCAAGGCACTTCCTCCTACTTCTTGAGAAGTTTATTCCTTGACCTTGTAGTTTTAATTCTGTCACAAATTTCATTCCTTGACCTCATGGTTTTAATACCTTTGCTAATTCTGCTCTTGAGATCTATATTGAGTGGGCTTTTGTGTAAGCACATCTTTGAATCTTGTACCTTAGCTTGTTTCTGGCTAAAGGCTGAGATTGCAGGAAGAGAATTAGAAGATGCTTATGCATCCCAAATATATTCCAAGGACAAAACAATTATTTTTGGGCTCAGAAGTTATTGTGAGACATTTAAGGCAGGAAATGTAGGCAAACAGCTGCAAGTTACCTTAACAGAGGTATCATTTGCTTAGATGAATGTTAAACTACTCTTAAGGTGAATCTTGTGAATGTGATTACTCTTTAATTGCAATTAAGAGCTCAGAGCTCTGAGAGGATTTGAGTTAGGAAGATTTGCTAGAGTTGGATGTTTAGGCTCAGAGACTAAGAGTGTGGCTTATGTTTGAGTGTGCTTTGCCTCACTTTGACCCTTCAAGGAATGTAGATTTACTGACCAGCACACAGCAGAGGCTGAGGATGGAAAGATGAAAGACTTCTCCCACGGTGCATCAATTTTCAAACTGAGGCTTTAATCCACAACATATTAGCCCATTTCATGAAGGGATATTTTGTTTGTTTACTTTCCCCCTTTTGCCAGTTGTGTCAAACCATCTGCTGTTTACATTTTGTCCCTTTGAGTGCTCACTCTCTTTCTTTATTCTTGTTCCCTTCTGTCTATCACTCAGTGGAAATAATCATGCTATTTGGAAGTTTCTTGTTTTCACCTGTGGCATGCCCTTTTCTTGGCAACTGTGGAAGGGCATGTAGGTACTTTTATGTCCTTCTCTACTGGATGTTAAGACTTGATTTACCAAGGGCAGACTGGAGTACAGATGGTTTGGGATGGCCCTGGCTCCCCACATCCACATTAGCAACCTTATAGGGATGTGCTGTTGTGTAGCTGTGGCTCGTGGATGTTATTTTTCAGGAGCTCAAGGCATTTCAGTAACTTCTTTTCTGGGCCCTCTAGCAATCTGTCTTGTGTTTCACCTTCTTGATAAGATGTGAAGGCAAAAGGCTACTCTGAATAAATGTGGGATGTGATGCTCAGCTATTGTTGAGCAATTATTCCTACAGGCAGTAGAAAGGCATTTTAAAAATTCTGAGTTATTTTCTACTCTAACTTTGCTGAAAAGACCTATAGATTACTGCTTTATAATCTCTCTGATTAGTTATTCCAGCTTTTGATCAACTATAGAGCTACATGCTAAAACTGCTGAAGAAATGTCATTGGGAATATCAGGCAAAAAAGGGGAGGAATACATGATCAAAATTGTTCCTGAGCTTTCTCCTTCCTCCCCATCCTAGTAACTCAGTTTCCTAGAAGCTAACTTGCCTGATCTTGAGAAAAAATCATTAGTACAAATTATCCTTACCATTATTTGAATAACATTAATTAAATAAAGCTCCTGTCTACTATGCCCTTGCTTCTCATTTTTCTTTCCCCTTTGTTAAAAATTAAATGTCAACTCTATGTCCACTCAACAGTCTCAGCAATTTAAATTCCTGATAGTACATTGACTTTCAAAGATGGTGCACTGGGATGTCAGTGCTCTCTACATTTTAGTATCAACCTTAGCTGTGTTTGTTTTTTTATAATACAAAAGCAGTGGTAATGTCTTAAGTAAGAGAAGCCCAAATCTGATGTCAAAGTCCTCATCTGCTTGTGAAACTGTCCGTGTGTTTCCAATGTTCTGCAAGGGCCATGAGATACAGAACAAAGATTGATGTTCACCCATACTTGGCTAACACCAATGGCTCAGCTGGGTCATAGTCAAGGCTTGGCAAAGTTGCACTGTGGAATTGTTTTGATTGGAAGAAACCTTTAAGCTTATCAGGTCTAACCATGTGGGTGCTTGATTGGTTTGGCAGCTTTGAAATTGTGAGGTGGTGCAGGCTTGAGCAGGAACACATCATTGTGTATGGAGAAGCAGAAGCTAGGGAAGGTTTTGTATGTGGCCTACCATAATCTGCAGGCCATTAGTGTTGGTGAGTCAGCTAGGGCAGCTGATCTGAGTTGGCTCACAGGTGTATCCTATATCAGCAACATCAGGTCAGTATAGAGAGTGAACTCTCCTTTTTTTGGAGTTTCCTGCTTTTCTCCTGCTCTTGAGTACTGCCTTCTTGTTTTTTGTGACTGCTGCATCTTTGCAGGGATGGCTGTAACTTTATATACTTTATATTTGCATTAGTATTAGCTTCACTGTTTCACTAAAACAATTTTTATTTCACCCCATGTGTCTCCTTGCTTTTTCCCAAGTTCCTTTCTCTGCTGGGGAAGGATCACTGGGTGCTAGATCAACTGCTTTGATTTAGCCCTGGAGAGACATTAAATGTAGACAGTATGCAAAAGCTGAAACAGGGAAAGAAGTGTTTAACGAATAGTTGAGGTTCATGGGACATGTATGCTGCTTGTATGCTGTGGTTGGCATGGGTTAAGGTAAGCTATGTGACTCAGCTTGTGGGAGGGAGACTGAGCTGCCTTCTCTAGTGTGGAAGGGTAAATGTGTGTGCCTTTCATAGGACGTGTAAATGTGACATTGTACGTGGTGCACATGCAGACCTTATCCATGCATGCACAATCAGAGTGCCTCTTTACCTAAGTTCCCTCTCCACTGTGAAAACCGGGGGGGGAGGGGGAGGTGCATCTAACCTCTTTCCTAATAAGATGTGATGAAGAATAGGAGAACTATGTCTCTGTAGCATAGGAGTATTACAGTGAAAGGAAGAGAAATAAATCTGTGATACAATGACAAAGCCATAAATGCTGCATTAGCTTATATAATTTCTTAATTATGAAGAGGAATTTAAATGGAGTGTATTTGTAGTCTGATGGAAGTAGCAGCTTAGGTGTGCCAGACATCTTGTTTTCATTCCAGTTCTCCAGGGTGTTTCTCAGCCCAGAGTTTTCTTGGTACTTTATCTTACGGCAGATGCTTTATAGGCATTTCAGTCACTTAAGCTGCTATATTTAATGCATGCATTACTGTTAACACAGAAGGTGTTAATATCCATAATGATGTTTGCTTTGAAAAACCCAGCAGCATTTATTCTAGCTCTTTATTTTTAATGTGATTGTCAAGATTTTGCTATGTGTGAGAATGAAATTATGACATTCAAGCCACCTCAGAGTAGTAATTCCATTAGAGCACTTAACAATTCCTTAGCTGTGGCCTTAGTTTCCTTAATTAGCACAAAAGTTTTAATAGAGATGTATTAGTGAAAGAAAACTGGCCTAAGTGCTAACTAAAGACTAAAAATTAATACCCACTTTTCTGTTACAAGTTTGAGTAACCAACCAACTCCACAGGGTCTTCTCCAGGGGTTTGCTTTGAATGGTGAACACCAGAGGTTACAAAAACACTCCATCACAACAAATCTTCAAAGCATTGGCTGAAGTTACAAAGTCTTCATAATGTCTAGATGCCTTGAACCTTCTTCCTGGGTGTAAGAATGGAACAGAAACAAACTGGAAATGGCATAATGAGTTGGTCATTGTCTAGTGGGTTTCTTGTTGAACATAGTGAGTATCCAAATATTGGAAATCTCATGACTAGAAGGTAGTAAGGTAGGGTTGCTGCTAGGGTCCTCTGCCCATCTGAAACCCATGGCCACAAATGAAGTTGGAGTTGTCAGTAGTTATTCTTTGAAGGGAACCAACAGGGGTTCACCATGGCAGAGTCACTGCCCTTACAAGTATATCTGGGGAGCAGCTGGTTTACAGAATATTTCCAGAAGAACTGGGCAACCTTCCTTGGTCTAAAGGATTTTTGTTCCTTGTCTTTTACCTTCTAGATGTCCCAGGTCATCTTTCTAAATTTATCCCTCTCATTGTGCCCCGTTCTGATCTCCTGCCTGTTTAACACATATATCTACCATGACCGGTCCTGGCCATTCTTAACTTTCTTACTTCTCCTAATGTCAGCAACCTCCATTCTTTGCAAGTACCTCTGTCTGGTCCCTCGGTATCCTTGCCAAGTGTTTTGGTCTCTGCAGAAAAACATCATTGAAGGTGACTCAGGAATATTTAGATGAAAAAATGAAGCAGATGATTCTGAGTAATTCCAGGGTTAGTGTTCAGTACAACAAAATGATGCAGGCTTCTGAGTTAAACTTTGCCTCATCTTTGTTGTCTGCTTTTGCTGCTTCTTTGCATCTGTTCTGTGATGTCCAAAGACCCTAACAATTATTCAGCTTTCACTTTGCAAGGCACTCATCCAAGTGAATTCTCCATGCTGAATGTTTGTGCTGAAATACCCTGGCATTGGGGCAAAGCTGTGTGTGCAGTTGTCCTGTGTTTTTTTTCTCACAAATTTCAATGATTAAGAACACTGAATGCAATTACATAATCACATTATGAATTTTAAAATGGAGTACTTCTTCCAATAGCCTGGAGAAGAGGCGGATCAGGGGTCACCTCATTTCTGTCTACAACTACCTAAAGGGAGGTTGTAGCCAGATGGGGTTTGGTCTCTTCTCCCAGGCAACCAGCAACAGAATGAGGGGTCAGTCTCAAGTTGTGCCAGGGGAAGTATAGGCTGCATACTAGGAAGAAGTTCTTCACAGAGATTTGTCACTGGAATGAGCTGCCCAGGGAGGTGGTGGACTTGCCATCCCTGGAGGTGTTCAAGAAAAGACTGGATGGAGCACTTAGTGACATTGGATAGGGCTGGGTGTTAGGTTGGCCTGGATCTTCCAACCTGGCTCTATTCTATTCTATTCTATTCTATTCTATTNCATTCCATTCCATTCCAAATGCTTGCTACTTTTGAGGGTTTTGTTTGTTTGTTTGTGGTTTTTTTTTTTTCCCAACTTAATAAAAAGCCCAAATCACATTATTGGCTACATCAATGCGTAATTGTTAAACACCTGAACATGTTATAAGCTTTTATACTTCTTGTAAAGAAGGGAGAAAATGATGAAAATGTTAATTTTATATTTAGAAAAGGTATACTTATTAGCGTAAGTAACAGATTTGTTTCTCAGATGGGTGTCACCTTACGTTTACTGCTATTTGTAGGGAAATCTGCACTATAGTACCTTTCCTGAGAAGAGAAGCTGAAAACAGAGAGTTGAAAATAACTACAGTCAGATGGTTATTTGAGATATGGACAGACAAGAGAAGGTTGTACCACTGTTTACCATGCTGGTGCAGCTGACCTCTTAAAATCTTTGGTCACCCAATTTTCCATTTCTTTCCTCAGCCAAAAATAGTGCTGGGCTAAAAAGCAACAGAATGCTTAAATACTTTTGCCTTTCCCTGTCATTTCCTTTTTGCTTCTGCTAGTGCTAAAATCAATACCCATCTCTGAGATATGACTCTGAAGTTGCTTGAGGCAAAAGAATCAGTCTGCAGGTTTGCTGACAGAACAGTGTTAATTCAGCACCTCCAATAACGCAGATAATGTGAAACTGGATTTAGCCATTGTTTGGTTTCTCAAAATAGATGACAGCTTTTCTCTATTGATTTCAAATAGATCATGAAAGCTTCATGTAATGAAAGTAAAAGGATTCTAAAATCCTTTTTTTTTTTAACCAAAAACTGGAAATGCCAATGAATCCTAAGTCCTTATTCCTCAGCTCTAATTCCTCTTCTCCTTCCCATTCCCCTGATTCTCCTGAAGTTAGGTTTATGTAACTTGAATCTCTAGAACTTCTATTGTCACTTTCTCTAAATAGAAGAATTCCACCTAATATAGATTCTTTTTAGCTTTTTATCATTTAAATATATGACTTATAAATTTAGAACCTGTTAAAAATTATTTTTAGTTAGGAAAATAAAGTGCTGGGTAATGTTCTTTTTCTCCCCTCCTCTTTCTGTCTCTATGAAGATAACGTTTTCTCAAGTAACTTTTTTTTTTAAAAAGGCTTTTATATTGCAAATTAGTTGAAGTGCATGTTATCAGAATAATTAAAATTCCTACAGGACTACCCTTGACGTTATGTAACTTATGGCTATGCTGCAGGTTTAAGGGCAAGTTAGTCATAAACACCTTGTTGTGTTATTAAATAGTGCACAATGCAGTTGGGCTATACAGTTTTGTACAGCTCTGAAGAAATACATCTGGGATGTTTTCTTGGAAAACGTTTTGTATTCTGGAAGAGCAGATCCTTATTTCTTAGCTACTAAAGATCTCCGCATCCTGAACTTCCCTTCTGAGTTCTTGCAACCTGTTCTTTCCTAAACGTGACAAACTGCTGCTTAAAAGGACCTGGTAAAACAGCCCAGTAGAGTAAAACTGTAGAGTACAAAGTCACCTTTCCAGGTCCATGAGGAGTCCAAAGTCAGTGCATCACCATGGATGCTGTGCATAGCCCTTGTCATGATTTTGACAAAAAGCAATTTGAATGGTTCAGTTTCCATTTGAAATAAAATAGGCAAAACCAAGTGAGAAACAGACTTGCTTCTGAAGAGCTGTGGTATGTGGTTTTGGTAGTGGATGCTGAATAATGCAGAAATACCTTATTAGCAAGTAAATTGGCAGATTAATAAAACTACCTTTTTTTTTTTTTTTTCTGAGGGAGAATATTATTTCAATAAAAAAAGGTAATTTGTCAAACAGGAAACACTTAACTGATCCTGCCAAAACATCTTTTAAAAACTTATTAGCACTTTATGTCCTCTCCCTTCCATTATATCCTGCTAAATTCAATATGGGACAAATTGACCTATCGATTTTTTCATTAAGCATCTTTTGCACTAAGTTTTTCATTCTTTAATATTACCTAATGGAATATAAAATAGTGCAAAAAGGTTTAGTTTTAATTCCTGTCACCCTAATCCACACCTAGCCACCACTGATGTTTAAATCTAAACCCGATTATTTATTTTGGATTTTTTTGGTTTCTCAACATTTCCTGAGAGAGAAAATCTGATACATATCATTATCTACATGAGTTTTGAGGGCAAAGGGAGTAAACATCAAGCTCTGTAGAAAAAGGGAAAAAGTGAGGGGAAAAAAAGGGGAAAAAAGAAAAAAAAAAGTAAAATTCTTAATTTCAAACTGTGTTTGGAAAAAAACAGTGGCAAGTTGTTTCATTCCTGTAATATCTGGAAAGGGTAGAGTAAAACATCCTGGCCAGCAGCTGGGGACTGGGATGAGACTTACAGCATTAGCAGCCAGAGATCTTAAAAAAGAGCTGTAGATATAGAAAACATATCTGTTGACTCATTTTCTGGTGAGTGTATGGTGGGCTGACTAATGTGCATTTTTGCATATCTTTGACAACTTCCCTTTCCATCAAGGTGACTTTGTGGCCATGTTGCATGGTTTTCTGCAGCCTGTTGTCTTCAATTTACCTGTGCTTGGTACCTGTTAATTAGAGGGGGCACAAGTGGACATGCTTTGCCATGTATGCTGCACACTGTCTCCGCTCAGTGACATTCATTTCTTTGGTCTTGTCTAATTATGAAGCAATTAATGTCTGTGGACTGGGCACAGACTTGCTTAAATTGTCATTTTTCATCCTTCGCTCAGTCCTTCTCTGTATATGTTCTTTAAAGTATTTAGTGCTTGCTGATTGCTTAAAGAGAATGAGTCTGGAAATGGACTGCCCATTTGTTTTGTGTAAATGAGATGGGAGATGAACACGTTCTTAGTAATTATAATCACTAAACAGTAGCTTTTCAGAATTTTAATTTGTTGTTTTGGTTGGAGCCACTAGGAAATGTCTGTCATAAATTAAAACAAATACATTAGGTTAAATAAATCTGCCCTTGAATCTGGCATGAATGTGCCCAAATGGATAATTTTAAAAACTGAAATTCAGCAATAGCCCTATGCCTCTGAAGTGTGAAATGCAGATAACAAGGACTTTGGAAGCAATTTTGTTATTATATCTGACTTGTTAGTTAAGACTATGTTATCTTCGGCCACAATTTGTATCCTAGCCTTATGGATGAATCATCATCAATAATAAAAGCAGATTTTTACTCAGTTTGTTAGTAATGTTAAAATGAAAACAAATGAATGTTTTCTTACCATAAAAGTCTTAGCTATTCCCAGTCTGTATCAGTTCTGCAATATTAAGTACATTGTTTTGAGAAACAGGACCAGAGCTCTAGTGATGTGTGTAAGTAAAAATAATGGATACAGCTAATATTCTGTTTTGCTAAAAAGTTTCACAAGGACAAATACACTATGAGGAATGTCCACACTGTATATTTCAGGCTGCCTTAGGTATGAACTGTGGTCCTCTAACTTGTAGTTAATTGTTCAGAGTACTGCAATGTAAGCAGTGTGATCACTGTCTAATATCAGCTGCAAATGGACTCCAGAGATGGACTTAATGCTGTTGGGTGTGTACTTAACATGCTATGGCTTCACTGCTTGTTTTCAAATGAACATCTTGATTGGAAAGGTCTGGGCCATGAAGGTTGTGAGAAGATTGAGATTGAAGTTTGGGGCTGGACAGGAGGTGTTGGGATTGCCAAAGTTGAGTGGGCTCTTCTAGCAAGACTTATGTATGGGAACTCATGGAGGAAGAGTGCCTCTACCTTGCAGTACCTCAATTCCTATGTTCTAGTGCTTTATGTTTAGCATAGACATTAAATAGGGTGTGAGTTGGGGCAAGTATTTGGCCGGTCCTAGCCATTGAGTCCTGGGAGCAGCCCATCCTGCTCCGCTGGATGGGTGATGGTGGCACATGGAAGGGTGATGACAGATGCAGAAGGGTTCATTCTCTGCCTTTGGTTTAAATTGGAGAGAAAACAAGCATCTGGTGGAGTGTGGGAATTATTCATGTCTGTGCACAGGCTATACCCTAGGAGACTCGGTGGGTGATGTTGTTTGTCTTTTACAGAGGGTTATCAGACATTGGAATGGCCTGCCCAGAGCAGTGGTGAAGTCACCATCGCTGGAGGTTTTAAAGCGGCATGTGGACCTGGTGCTTAGGGACAGGGTTTAGTTTTGAGCTGTCAGTTCTTGGTGGAAGGTTGGACTGGATGATTTTTGAGGTATCTTTCAACTGGATGTTTTCTGTAATTCTGTGCATCTTAGACCAAAGCCAAGCTGTGGAGCTCCATGCCAGGGGCAGAATAGAGAAACCAGGCAAAGCTTTGTTCTTTATCAGCCCTGAGTCTTTGTTATCCCTAGTAGCACTAGTAGGAGCCCTAGGGCAGAAGCTGTTAAGGCTAATTATAGTTATTTCAATAAAACAGGTCCCTTTGATGACAGTTTGCCATTTGGCAGCTGGACTAACAGTGCTTCAAGTGACAAAAGTCTGTGATGCTACAGCAGAGCACTAAAGCTGTGGGATCTTGGCCAGTATTAGCAGAAGGAGAAAACTTCATGAAAAGATATTTAGCCAAATTAAAAAAAAAAAATCTGCTTGCAATCGTCAGATTGTTAATTGCTTTTTATGGATGCGTGTGGAGCTGAGGAGTTGGTGAAAGCAAGATGTTATGTATAAATTCTTCAGAAAGATCCAAGATTTTAGAAGTATGGAGTAATTTCTTTCAGTATCATGGCAGCTAGCTCTACCCAGTGGAGGCGTCTATCAACTGGGTTAAATAATTAGGAATAACATTGAGTAAAATGACATAAAATAGCTTAGAGTGCTGTTAGGTGGGAGGCAGCTAAGCTTTCTAAACAAAATTTTTAAATGTGCTGTGTCACTTCTGGAAGACTTCAGCAGAGGCTGAAAGGAGATGTGGAGGAGAGGAAGAAATTAAGTTAATGAGATAGTGGGGAAAACAAATTGGTAGAAACTTATTCAGATAGTATGGGAAGTATTTAGAAAACCCCTGAGTTCTGTTGAAAATGACATCTTTTAAAGAAAAGAATGAATATACACAATTAATTTTTTTGTTTGTTTTACTTCCAAACTAATATGCCCTTCTTTTCAAGATAACAGAAAAAGGTCTCTCTTATTCATTCTCTCACTACGCTTTTCAGATTTTTACACTTTTTTACACTAGAAAGAAACTGAAGAAAAATCCTTCCCTTTGTTTTCTGCTGGAAAGGGGTTTTTATAAGAAAAAAACATTAAAAAAGAAAAGGGAAAAAAAATCCGGTAGACAAAGTAGAGCATGGTACAAAAATAATACATTGGTTTTATGCTTTCACTGTAAAAAATAATCTACAACTACAAATTCAGATTCAAAATACCCAGCAGGTGTTACTCGCTCTCAGTTGTGTTTTTTTTTTTTTTGCTACATTTTATCCTGTTTCTCTAGAGGAAAAAAAAAAAAAAAGGNAAAAAAAACCAAAAACCAGAACATGCCTCAATTTTATATAATTTAACTCTGAATTTTCCAATGAGAAGTAGAACTGAGACAATTGAAGTAAATGGAACAAAATTGAGCAATTTTCTTTGCAAACTGTATGTACAAGTGTCAAATATGGAGTGCCTGTGATATTATTATTCCTGTGACTACTTCTCACTATGATTAGATATGAAGAAAATTAAAATAGTTTTCCAAAGACCTCTTGCCCTACCTTTGGGAAATTTCCCATACGGATTCTCAAAGGAAAAGATAAACATACCTGTTTATTGCTGACCCTAAAACTGACTAACATCAGCAGCTATTTCCCATTGACCTCGGTGAATTGTGGCTCATAACCTCTGGGAAAAATGAGTTCATATTAATATCATTAAGAACCAAAGCAGGTTAGCTTGCAAATTCGGTTCAAGGTATTTTTATTTAGGTTAGCTAAATGTGTTTTAATGTTATGCATACCGATAGGTACTTGCAGGAATAAACACTTGCATAAAATGAGAAATATGTGAAAGATTGTTTCTCCCAAACTGTCAGTGGAGGAGATGAAGATGCCCTGCTCCATAGATAGTAAATCTGAATGCCTAAAAAGATTAAAGGGAAGACTTGCAATTTGATCAAACAAACTGTGGGGAATAAAATGAACTCCATTGGGATTGAGCTTGCAAAACTGAATTAAAAATTGTAAAGAAATAGCTTTGCAGAGTCAACTACAATTAATGGTTCACTATAAAATTAATATATCATATTGCAGAGGCTTGGGAACAGGCAGGCTGGAAGGCCTGAAAAGACATGTTAATAAATGGGTTGTTGAATTTAATTTTCATTGGGTTTGAAGACTTTCTTCTGCAGGCTTCGCCACAGAAGTAGTTGGTGGTAGGAACAAGTGAAAGTGAGTGATACCAGCAGGATTTAGTAGTGGTAGCTGGTTTAGATCATTTATGCAGAGGGACCAAATCCTTGCAAATGGTGGCTCCCCATTCCACATACAATCCCTATTCTGTGTATAATTTGAGATGTCATTGCCCCAATAAAGGGAATTAATGGAATTTATGCCAAGCTACTAGTGAAATCTAACAGACATGAAGAATCCTCAGTGGCTTCTCAGATTTGCAAAATATGCGGTAGGAGGCACCCTGCAGTGTTCTGTCATATGCTAACAGCATATGAACAAAAGCATTGAAGGCATCAAGGTCACTTAAATTTTGTGTTTGTAACTGATCTCGATGTTCCTTGAATAAACTGAGAGTGGTGAGATACCGGAACAGGTTGTCCAGGGAGATGGTGGAAACTCCCTCCCTGGAGGTTTTCAAGGCCAGGTTGGATGAGGCCTTGAACAACCTGTTCTAGTGGGAAATGTCCCTGCCTATGGCGGGGGGTTGGATCTGGATGGTCTTTGATGTCTCTTCCAACCTAAAACGTTCTAAAGAGATTATCTGTGCAGCGTCATTAATGGCACATGCAATGGTGTGACACTGGGACTGCCAAACTGGAGGGTTAAACGTATTATAGAAATTAATGCTTGCTTTTACTGTCAAGAAGGTAGTGTTCAAGAGGTATCCCATAACTGTTGTAAGAGTTGGGTCACATCATGACATTTCTATTCTGTCAAATCCCTCATTTATTTTCACTTGAACTTTTAGGGTTGGCTTAGTCAGTCTTGGATAAAATCCAAGAAACAAGAGCTTTGCCTGCATTTGCCCAGCTCTGGGAAACTGCCAATCCTACTTGTAGTAGAAGGATGATAAAATCTTCCCAATTGCTGGGACCTAAGCCATGATACCAGCATAAAGCTAAAAAAATTGAGAAACAATTTCATTTTGCCCCAACTTTTTTTTTATTCTTTACCTCATAATTGTACCTAAGTTCAGCTTTTATCCCTTGAGCTGTGGGACTTTTTTCTGCTTAATCCTGAATTTAGGGTTTCTGGGTTTGATACATCAATCTCACCACAAAAGTGACTGTGAGAAAGCCAGATGAAATTCGGTGTCAGTGCATGCAAACTAATACAAGTAGGAAAAAAAATTAGCTAGTTATACCTGTACAGTAATGGTTTCTAAATTAGCAGTTACCACTCGGGAAAGACATCTCACTGTTACTGCAGATGGTTCTTTGAAAATAGTGCAGTGTTCAGAAACAGTCACAAAAAGACAAACAGGATTTCTAGGCAAGTAATTGCAATTAATGTCATTGCACCACACTGTACTCTTCTACAAGAAGATTTTGCAAGATTTAGAAAGGATGTTTAAAAGATGTCAAGAATGAAGCATGGAATTACTTTCTCAGACAAAGGCTCTTCATGACTGAGAAAACACAGTTATGGACAGCTTAGAGAACTCAAGCGGTACACAAGAAGGTGAAGAAGAGCAATGACTTTCTCAGAAAGGGAGCTGGGGATGGTCAATATAAAGGCTGGGGCAGCTAGAATTGCAGAATAGTGGGACAAAATACTTTGCTTTATAATGTTTATTTTGAGAAAAAGCAGAAACTGATTTGCAGAAGAGACTAAGATAATCTTGGTGGAGTTGCTAGGTTGGTGGCTAATACTGTGGTTTGGGTGCAGTGGGCAGTTTAGGAAGTCCCCAGTTTGTGGAAATCTCTAAGGAGTGGCTCAGTGCAGAGGCACTCTGTGCACCCTCTTTATGGTACTCCTATCATGTCTGTCTGGAAGGGGCTGCAGAGAGAATAAAGTTTTTGGCTGGGATGGGCAATTAGTGTGATGCTGCATGGCACTTCTGTCACTGTGCACATCTCAGTGGGCTGGGCGTCTTCAAGACTTTGACTGGAGCTTTGCAGCCAGGACACCATCACTCCAAAGAGAGTAACTCAGTGAAGCATCCAAGAACAGAACAAGTGGATTTTAGTGAAAGAGGACATTTTAAACAGCCATGAAATGGCCACACACACGCACTCAAAAAAAAAAGTCAAAGGAAAGTGATAAAATGCACTCAATTATTCTCCTCAGATACTCTCCAGACATCAATGTAATTTCATCGACTTCAGTGAAATTAGTGTTAATGTAGGAATGGAAATGCAGCAAATCTAATTCCAGCATCTCCTTCCTGGAATAGTGAGCAAGAAAACAGAGGTAATCAGATAGAAACAAGTGCTGATCAGACGAAGTTGGACAGGGAGGAGAGCTCCAGGAGCGGCTGCCAGGAAATAAAGACACTTTTTCAGTCTCACGTAATCATGAAAATTTCAGCAATATATGCAGAGAGGCTGAAATGAAAAGCCAGATGTTTTCGTTTGTTGGTTTGATTTAGTTTAGTTCTGTTTTTCTGTTGAATATTCTGAAAGCTCTTCTAGCAGGACATTGACAATGGCTAGTCATATTTCCAGTAATGTTTTTGTTTTTTTGATACTATGGAGAAGGGAGCAATGGAGAGATGTGGGAATGGTGGAAAGATGTGTGGAGGTAATGTACTTGATACAGCATTTAGACAGCTCTTGTTTCATCTAAAACTGGATCTCTCTGTACCCTTTGAAGAGAGTCCAGAGGAGGGTCATGAAGATGATCAGAGGACTGCAGTACCTCTGCTATGAGGACAGGCTACAAGAGTTGGGGCTTTTCAGCCTGGAGAAGAGAAGGCTTCGAGGAGACCTTATAGTAGCCTTCCAATATCTGAAGAGGGCCTACAGAAGGGCTGGGGAGGGACTGTTCACAAAGACTTGTAATGATAGGACAAGGGGTAATGGGTTTAAACTGGCAGAGGGGAGAATTAAACTGGATGTTAGGAGGAAGTTCTTTACAGTGAGAGTGGTGAGACACTGGAATGGGTTGCCCAGGGAGGTTGTGGCTGCTCCCTTCCTGGAGGTGTTCAAGGCCAGGTTGGATGACGCCTTGAGTGACCTGTTCTAGTGGGAGGTGTCCCTGCCTATGGCAGGGGGTTGGAGCTGGGTGATCTCTGAGGTCTCTTCCAACCTAAACCATTCTATGATTCTATGAAGTGCTGATGTCCAGTTCTACATACATGTTACTGCCTGGCTTTGAGATCTCTGATATGCAATGCAAAAATACATTTAGGTTGTAGACTTCCATTGCTCTTCAGCAGAACAACATATGGCACTTGCAAAGTGTAGAGAGCATCCCGGGACCGTAGATGTTCTCTCAGATGCCGTAAGCACTACCCAAATATACTGAGTCTGAAATCAGCATCGTGTAGGAAATTAAAATCTGTTGCTCAGCACATTTACATGAATATATTTGCAAAGACTCCTCTCCACTGGTGAGAAGTGGCTTCATAGCAGTGGTAAGTGACAGCAAAACCACAGACTTGTGACTGAAACATGGTACCACCAATGTATCAGGGCTGGGAGGGTGGGTGTATATGAATATATGAAGGGTTAATCAGTAATGCTGAATGCTAAATTAAGAAGCCAAATTTTTTCCTTCCTCACCCTCTTCCTGGAAAGATGCAGTGTGGAGTGGCATATTTTATTTTACAGAGTATAAAAGTGGGAAATGTGCTTAGTTTTGCAGTCAGGTTTCACTTGGCTATTGACTTTTTTACAAGACAGCCACTGAAGAAGCTCTGAAGAAGCTGTCAGGCTCAGTGACAGCTCAGCATCTGCCACAGCTAAATCAATACTGTGATGAAGGACAGGTTCCCAAAGTGGATAATCAAAGCAGAATAAAGTTAATTCACCTTGAAAGACATAAAATACTAGTGTGAAATTTTTTAGACAAAACCAGCATCATTCAAGCAAAACATGAGAAGTGCTGAGGTCTGACCAGGAGCAGCAACTTGCCCAGGTGTTGCCTTTAGTGGGAGTGGGGATCAGGCTTTGCACAAGGTGTGCGCAAATGCTCTAATAAAATGCAAACCTGGTGCTAATAAACCTGTCAAAAATGATTTGCATTGGCCTTGGTAGCTTAGCAGTGTGCTAGGAACTCATGATTTGGTTTCTGGAATGTATATGATTAAAATATGAATTTGGGGGTGAGTATGGAGGTAATGAATTTAGATTGGACAGTAGGAAAAAAATCTTCACCAGAAGGGATGTCGAGCCCTGGAACAGGCTGTCCAGGAAAGTGGAGGAGTCACCATCTCTGAAGTAGATGTTGTAGTAGATGTTATATTGAGGGACATGGTTAAGTAGTGGCCTTGGCAGTGTCCAAGTACTTCAAGGAAGGCAAATTTATTTTGAGATACACCGTCAATACCACATAGAAAATCTTGCATAGAAAATTTTGCCTGGCTTTGTCCAAAGATGCTGAGTTTGTAGAATTGAGAATTACCGGGAAGATGCCTATGTGGATGACTTAGATGGGTTAAAAAAACATTATAATTTAGCAGAGACAGTTTTCTGGCCTTTTTTCTGAATTGTTCTGAAACTAAGATGCAAGCGTCAGCTCCAAATTGGAGGCTTTTAATATTAATTATTAAAGTACTTAATGTTGTTCCTAAAAATATCCTATAGTACAAAAACCTATCCTCAGAGATCAAGCTGATGAATTAAAATGTACAAAAATCTTCACTCAGAGATCAAGCTGATGAATGAAAATCCAGAAAAAAGGAACTACTGAACAGGATCAGCATTCCTTTATCTGCCTTCAGTCTCACCAGTACTTTCAGGCAGGTATTATCTAAGTGGGCAGTACTGTGCTAACAGGTGTTCAGCACACCTTTTCTGGCTATATGAGGCTTGTGTTTTATAGATGGGATAATTTGACTAATTGTTGCAAATCCATTCCTACTAATTGTGCTGAGATAAAATGGAATGATTAATTAAATGAATAAAGAAAGTCAGATTTGAAAGAAGTAGAAAGAATGAGCAAATTAAAAGACTGAAAGGAAAATTAGCAGCTGCAGAAACTCTGAGCCCATTCATATTCTATGTTCACTTTTACACTTCCATAAAGGTATATCTGTGTGTATGGAGTTAGATGTATCTGTGAGTATCTAAACCACACCAACACGTATATTTAGATAGTAAAAGCTTTTACATTGGCATCTGCAGGATAAAAACAAACCTAGTAGCAGAGAACTAGGAACACCTTTGAGTACAGCCCAGAACTTTGAAGAGGTCTTTAGAAATTGCTGTTATATTTTAACAAGACAGGCTGTTTAGATGGTGTTCCTCAGCAAGCAAATTATGTTCTGGCATCCTGCCTCCAGCAACATCACTATCCTGGGTTCCTCTTAATGTGACAAGAACTCAGTGTCCCACTAAAAAATTCCCTTAAAATTATTAAAAGAAGAAGAAAAAAAGAACATCAGAAAAAAAAACCAAACCTGAAACTTGCAGCTCAAATCCAGCAACAAACTGTCAGGTGGTTTCACATGGTAATACTGAAAGCTGCCAACTTTGCTTTCTAGTGCAGATGATCCCTTAGGTCCCTGTGCTTGTATTCAGTAGTGCTGGAGACCTTTTGTGTCCTGTGCTTGTTACTGGTGACAGTTTTGACATGGTGAGGCACAGTGAGGAAGGTGCATGGGATGGCTTTGATTCGCAAGTGTCAGTGTTGGCCAATAATGACAGCAAAGACAGTGCTCTGGGTTATTTTTTTTTCTTTAAGGGAGAAAGGGATGAGAAAGATTTGTGTGATGGGTAGATGATTTTTTGACAGACATAATTCAGCTTTTTTTTTTTTTTTTTTCTTAAATTCTGGAGATACCTGAATGGAAACAAGGCAATGTTAAAGATAAT
>VWZI01019759.1:142399-195283 GCA_013396835.1 Psilopogon haemacephalus
GACCTCCAAGATCATCCAGTCCAACCTATCATCCAGCCCTATCCAATGGCACTAAGTGCTCCATCCAGGCTTTTCTTGAACACCTTCAGGGATGGTGACTCCACCACCTCCTTGGGCAGCCTATATGTTGAGCATATAGCCAAAGGAGACTCCTGATGTGTTGCTGTACAAGTTTGTGTATGTATGTGCTGCACTGAGGTGGGAGTGGGCAGGTATGTGGACAGGACCACATGGGTATGGCTTCCCAAGGGCATAACATGGGTCCTCCCAGTTGGAGAGTATAAGCTCAGCAAAATGGCTATCCACACTCTTCTGAAATACCTGCTGCAGCTTTCTGTATTCTAATATATATTAACAAAAAAAAAAAAAAGTAACAAAGAATCTGTTCCATATTCAGTTGTGAAGTCATTATGCTGAAAACTAAATCTGCACTTTCCATAGTAAAACAGTACTTGTATTTCAGCTCACTGGACTGCTTCGTTTTTATTATTAATCTCATGGATGGTATCTTGTATTTGCTTACAGCTATTTAAAAAACAAAAGCTTTAAGAGTAAATAGCAGCCTTTAAACAAATATTGTTTTTTTTCTGGGTATTAGAATGAAACCAGACAATAAATATGTAATTTACTGAACTAGAAGCCAGCACTAAATGGATTACATGCAAAACTTTATTGCATTTAGTAATGACTATTGTGCATTCGGAATGGCAGTAAGAACTTCTTGTTTCTGCATTGTAATATGGTAAATCTAGTATGTATGTTATTTTTCATTTGGCTGGAGAGATCTTTAGCCACATGTAGTTAAAGTGAATTATCTTTAATTACCAAAAGTGCCTTTTGTTTCTGCTGTGGCTGCTGATAGGCAATCCTATTACTTGAAGCCATGTTCATTGTGTGCTACAGGCATGGGTAAAATGCACACCTGTAACTTAAATGCAGATAAACTGCTACCACCAGTCAAAGAGCACACTGGAGAGTTTTGGGTTTTTTTGGTGATCTGACAGATTATTTAACAGAGTAGTAAACTGAGTAATTATGAAATGTTGTATCCTTAAAAGTCACCTGTGGAAGAAAATATGGACCTGCAAAGATGTTTATAGTGGCAGCTGTGGCACCTGAAATGGCGATTGCAGATCAGACTGTAAAGAACATAATTTTTATTGTCCTATTCTGCCTTGAGAAGTACAAGCACAGGAAAGCTTAAAAGCATGAGAACATCTGGAGCCCTCTTTCAATACTCCAAGCATCTGCTGTCACACTGAGTTTTCTAGGGATAGTCAGCTTCGGGGCATAGAATAGAATAGAATAGAATAGAATAGAATAGAATAGAATAGAATAGAATAGAATAGAATAGAATAGAATAGAATAGAATAGAATAGAATAGAATAGAATAGAATAGAATAGAATAGAATAGAACAGAATAGAATAAGCCAGGTTGGAAGAGACCTCCAAGATTATCCAGTCCAACCTAGCATCCAGTCCTATCCAATGGCACTAAGTGCTCAATCCAGGCTTTTCTTGAACACCTCCAGAGATGGCAACTCCATCACCTCCTTGGGCAGCCCATTCCAATGCCAATCACTCTCTCTGTGAAGAACTTCTTCCTAATATCCAACCTATACCTCCCCTGGCACAATTTGAGACTGTGTTGCCTCATTCTGTTGCTGGTTGCCTGGGAGAAGAGACCAACCCCCACCTGGCTACAACCTCCCTTTATGTAGTTGTAGACAGCAATGAGGTCACCACTGAGCCTCTGCTTCTCCAGGCTAAACAACCCCAGCTCCCTCAGCCTCTCCTCACAGGGCTGTGCTCCAGGCCCCTCAGCAGCTTCGTCACCCTTCTCTGGACACATTCCAGTACCTCAATATCTCTTGTGTCGAGGAGACCAGAACTGGACACAGTACTCAAGATGTGGCTTGACCAGTGCCAAGTACAGGGGTTGTGCTACTTTCTACTGCCCATGTTCTCTATTCCACAGCAGCAACCTACCCTGGAAATGTGATACTTTGGAAACTTGTCCTCATTAACTTCCTCTGTGGGAGCAGGTGTGTTACAGAATGTGCTGTGCGCCAGTCTGTGCTCCTTGCAGAGCTGTCCTAAGTTTTCTTTGCAACCGGTACTTTGCAGCTACTGTTTCAGCAGTGCAGGGTTACTCAATATGATGGTGTTATTTGCCTTGCTTAAAGCGAGAGAGAGTGAAGGTGTGTCCTTTTTCACATCACGTTTGCCTGCAGATGGAAATGCTGATGTATCCTTAAAAGTGGAAAAGTGACTTGGGTAGGAAGGTCAGAATGTGTTAAGAACATGCATCTTCAGTCTCTTACATTCATGCTTCTGTCCTAAGGGAAAGGCTTTGCTCCTTTGGGTGACGGCATGGATCACCCTGCGATATTTCTGCTTTTCCATCTTCCCTTATTGTGTTCCCTTCCCTTGTAGCATGGTGAATTGGCACATCCATCTTCCTTACCAAAACAATGTCCTAAGGAGCCTAGACATCCTGTCCAGGTGCTTTCTGCAAGACTCCACTGGGGAGACAACCATGCTTTTGTCTAGCAGCACTTCTCCTGGCTCAGCAGCCCCAGCTTTGGCATTTCTTGTGCTCAAAAACAGGTGAAACCCAGTGACTGACAGGACAACTTGCAGCACTGTGACATTTTGTTCTCCCTGGTTTGGTTTTGTTCTCGTTTGTGCTTCATTAAATGCCCAGCTGCTGCAGTAATCAGTGTTACAGAAATTGATGCAGTAAGGGAATGAACCCAACTGTAGATGTGCAGTTTTTAGGTCTCATTAATGAAAATACCCAGGTACCCTATTGCTTTCCCCTCATTAGTTATCTCCCTTCCTCGAGGAGAGTCTCCTACATTTTGCAGGCACTGGCTGCTGCAGAGTTATGCAGAGCTGCTGTGATGGGGTGCTGCTTCGCTGGAGAAAACAAGATCCAGTCATTTTAACATAACTCATCTGCAGTTGCCAGGATAATGGAGAAGGGCAAACAGTCTTGTCTCTAATTATCAAAACTTTCCTGGCAAGTGAGGTGACCCTGAGAAGGCACATCAGTAATTTTCCACGCTCTCAAGCAGGAGTAAACAATTTGACTGCCACTGCTCTGCATGTGGAGGTGTTATCAGCGGCAAAGTCTGGGGAAGAACCGAGGGTTTGAAGCCCCACCAGCTAATGAAATGAGACATTTGCTAGCAGAAGACACCTAACAATCCACCCTGCCACAATTAACCTGAATTTGCTACTGGTGAGGTGCTTCACATAAGTGGTGGTGCCAACCAAGTGTCTCTGGAATTTGCTTTTCTAGCTCCCACTGTTTGCACAGCTGACTCTGTGAGTTGTATAGTAACTTAAACCCTGCAGATTGATTAGCAGGGTTTAAAGAAGTCATTTTGCCAGCAGAAAAGAATAATGACTCAAGGCGTTCAAATGTTGATTATAGGAACTGATCAAAAATATTGCTCAAATTGCTTAGTGATAAAAATATATTGAGCAGTGAAAGCCTAGTGGGGACTGCTGCTGAATGCATTCAATTTTGATAGTCAAGACAGAAAGAATATAGATTTAATAGCTTGTGTTTCAGCCATGCTTAGAGTCAAGTTATTTGCCTTTATATGTTGCATATTAATTCTCAGCATGTTCTGCATATAGCCTGAACTGGTTAGTTGTTTATAGGGTTTATTATTTTTAGGCAAACCAGAGTTTCACTCGTCAAAGGTGTGCTTTATTAATTGTCTCGAGGTCTGGGAAGGGGATATGACATAATATCAGTGGAGTTAAGGAAAGGAAGAGCACAAGTGGCATGTCTTCTTGAGTTTGATATGACAGCTGAAAATAGGGATGAATCTTTTCCTACTCTTAATCTTATGTGTGTTTGGAAGTCAAACGATTAAATATCCCACCATATCACACAAAGGCTGAACAGGTAGCAGCTCCCATTTAGCAGAGCAGCGCACCCAGGTGATTCAGAGCTCTCATCTGTTGGCAGTAGTAATTTGGTGTTTGGGATCCGTGCATCAACACATTGAATTTTTTTGCAATAATACAGCCAGGCGTGTGCTCTGAGCAAGACAGGACCCTCTGTGTGTGATGTCCTATATGGCATGAAAAACAATCAGTTCAATTCCATCTCTAGTAGCTAATTCTGTGATTTTAATCAGGTAACTTGCACTGTGAGTTTCTACTCAAGAGGAGTGAAGGTAGCAGACTTTGCCCCTAAGTTAAATTGACTCTTGATATTTTATACAGAAACAGAATATTTGTTGTTGTTTTTCATGTGAAGTAAACCAAGGCATTGTTAAGAGTTTCCCCAAGTTAGTAACATGCACCTGGTAGCAACTTGTAGACCAACCTGTGTCCTATTTAATCTATAGGAATTTGTTCCCTTTTGTTCCAACAAGTGAAGGTTCTAAATTAACTAAGACAAAAATGATTCATAAATGAAAGGGCTTGGATTTTTATCAGCTACTAGGACTGCAATAATTAATGTGATGCAGGTTGGTTAAGTGCTGACTCACGAAGTATTTTGCAGAATCCCTAAAGGATTACAGATCTGAGAACCAATGTGATGTGCTGCTTAGCACTGTGCCTAAGTGATATCTTGCAGGTCTGGATTGGTACCAGGGTACCATGTAGGATTTAGCTCTTCTGATTCGTGTTCAAAAGCGGTATTAGATCTTGCCAACAGAGTTGAAGATAGCATTCAGGCTACCTTCAGTAGGCTGAGAGTTGGGGCTTTTCAGCCTGGAGAAGAGAAGGCTTTGAGAGACCTTGTAAGTAGCATTTCAGTATCTGAAGCGGGCCTACAGAAGGGCTGGGGAGGGACTGTTCACAAGGTCTTGTTATGACAGGACAAGGGGGAATGGGTTCAAACTGGCAGAGGGGAGATTTAAACTGGATGTTAGGAGGAAGTTCTTTACAGCGAGGATGGTGAGACACTGGAACAGGTTGCCCAGGAAGGCTGTGGATTCTCCCTCCCTGGAGGTGTTCAAGGCCAGTTTGGATGAGGTCCCTTCCAACCTAATCATTCTATGGCTCTACAATTTAGTTAACTAGAAAGGTTAGGTGATAGGTTGGACTCGATGGTCCTAGAGGTCTCTTCCAACCTGGTTAACCCTGTGATCCTGTGATTCAGTTTCCCACATTATTTTGTAAATTTAAAATATTTTTGTCTGCATTTGCATTATAGTTAACTATTGCAGGAAGCATCCATCTTAGTTTAGTGCCAGCTGATGTGTTATGAATGTGACCTGCAGCCTCCAGTGTCTGAAAGGGGTTCTTTCACTGAATTGAAATGTTTTTGAGTTAGACCTACATGCTTCATTGCCAAACCCAGGAACTCAAAAGTCTTGGCAGTGCAAGAAAAGGAAAATTATTTAAAATTTGTGTGATGTATTTCTTTTAAATCAGGCTGTTTCATGCAATCTGATTTGCTTTATGAGTTTTGAAGATGGTGAGAATGGGCATGCTTCCAAGTTTATTTCCTCAGGAAGGATAGAAAATAAAATAAAAATGGATAAAATCAAAATGGAGATATCCTGTCTTCAGGAGATTGGGTTTCTAGAGAAATATGAAGTACGGAGAGACTTGAACTAAAAATGAGAGAGATGAGGGAAGAATATCCCTGTAGATCTTGCCACAGCCTTCAGTGCTGGAAAAAAAGGAAATGTCTTTTGGGCTTTTAAGTGCAGACAGGAAAGGTCACACCATGTTAACTAACACAAAATACTTTTGCCAGCATGGACTTGGATATTTGTCCCAGTCTATTGGTATTGTTTCTTGACTGACTCTTTTGATAATCTTTCAAATGTTAGAAATTCTATTTTCTCCCATCATTCTGCCCTTTTGTGTGTTAGTGTGCAATCCTTTAGAGATGGATTTCTCACTACTCAGTGCCCTGATACAATTTTTAAGGGAGTTCTGGGCTTTCTGGGTGCCCTAGAAAAAGGCTGAACATTTGGCTAAAACATTCACAGAGGCAGGGAAACCTCTCTCTCAGTCTAGGAGTCACCTCTGCACATTATAAGCTGTGCTTACTAAAAACAATGTTGTCCCTGATAGCATCATGCAGCTGTCAAACTTGCGCCACTACATCACTCCCCCCTTCTCCAGATCCACTCTTCAGACTTCAGCAACTGTATCAGCAAAGTCCAGAAATCAAGCGAGCCCAGTAGCCTCTCCAAGAAATGGCCAGTAGTGGATATGCAGGAGACAGTAGGAAGGTGAAGTAAGCAAACAGTGTTGCTGCTCCGGAATATTTTGCAGCACCCCAGTAAATTATATTTCAAGATCTTCCTCACTCAGAGGGAAATATTTTGTGTTTAGCAGCCACAGATGGATTTCATTTCATGAATACATCCAATTCTTTTGTAAACCTGTGCAACTAGATCCAATGTCCCATGGCACAGCTTAACTACTCACTGAACCATCACAGAGCTGCATGCTCTGGTAACAGAAGCTGCTTCCCTCCTTGCTGATTGGATTTCTACATCAGTTTGAGATACATCTGTCCTGCAGCCTTCATATTTGGTTACTGAATTCCACTTCTATGCATATTGCCATTGCTTCATGGCTATAGATACCTAAACTGAGTAGATGAATGTTTTCTTTACAAAATGCAGTCTTATTGATTCTCAGTGAAATCAGTTGTTGCTTTTCAGAAGCAACAGAAAATTTGAGCTTGTCATCTGGGTTTTGCTAGTGTGACTGATGGACTTCTGAGGTGTTTTAAAATGGAAGGAAGGGTAGTTGGCCTATTGGCTAAGACTTCACAGCACAGAAAAACACCTTACCCCCTTAAGAAGTCTTGGTCCCTTTTACATGGTTTTCCTTGGAGCTGTTATCCACCAAGAATTTATTCTCTCACTGCCTTCCCAAATTTTCTCCCAAAGGCCCCATCAGCTACTCAGGTCTACTGGGATATTTCTTAGCTCAGTTTCAGTCCCCATCTGGAGAAGGATGAATTTTGCCTTATGTGGGTTCTGAGATGCTGTTTTACAAGAATCTTTCATCTCTGAATCTAAGGACATTTTTTCATACCTTCTTCAAGCTCCTGGGGAGTTTCAGAAGGCCCTTAAGGGTTTCTTCTGCCTGAAGGGTCCAGGCATCAGCTGCTGTCTCACAAATTGACAGGTCAGTTTGTGGTGCAAAGGTGTGGAGAAGTCCCCTCACTTCTGTGTGGGAGAGTTAGCATGATATAAAAGGAAGAATAGCGTATGGAAATGTAGTTTTCTATTATATAGCTACATACCATATGAATATCTCTAAATATATATACCAATCTGCATGCCTGTACATGTACATTTTCTGTACAGGCATAACTACATAATACACCAGCAAATTTTTGCCATGTTTAGAATAATACCAGTGTAGCTATATCATCAAAAAATATGCCTGTCACCAACACCTGTATGTCTCCTGGTTTCTGTGGTTCTTTGAGTCCCTAAATCCTTACACCCGTTATCCACCCAGCTTTAATAAAGAGCGTCCAGATCTTCACTGTTCTCTCCCCTGGATGAGGGTATTCAGTCCATCATCAGTAAGTTTGCAGATGCCACCAAGCTAGGAGCAGAAGTTGATCTGTTGGAGGCTAGGAGGGCCTTGCAGAGGCACCTTAACAGGCTGGATGGGTGGGTGGAGGCCAATGGCATGAGATTTAACAAAGCTAAGTGTAGGGTTCTACACTTCGGCCGCAACAAGCCCAGGCAGCTCTTCAGGCTGGAGACAGAGTGGCTGGAGAGAAGCCAGACAGAGAGGGACCTGAGGGTGCTGGTAGATAATAGGCTGAACATGAGCTAGCAGTGTGCCCAGGTGGCCAGGAGACCCAATGGCATCCTGGCCTGTATCAGGAATAGTGTGGCCAGCAGGACAAGAGACGTTATCCTTCCCCTGTACTTGGCACTGGTCAGGCCACAGCTTGAGTACTGTGTCCAGTTCTGGTCTCCTCAATACAAGAGACACTGAGGTACTGGAATGTGTCCAGAGAAGGGCAAGGAGGCTGGTGAGGTGTCTGGAGCACAGCCCGGTGAGGAGAGGCTGAGGGAGCTGGGGGTGCTTAGCCTGCAGAGGAGGAGGCTCAGTGGTGACCTCATTGCTGTCTACAACTACATAAAGGGAGGTTGTAGCCAGGTGGGGGTTGGTCTCTTCTCCCAGGCAACCAGCAACAGAATGAGGCAACACAGTCTGAAGTTGTGCCAGGGGAGGTATAGGCTGGATATTAAGAAGAAGTTCTTCACAGAGAGAGTGATTTGTCATTGGAATGAGCTGCCCAGGGAGGTGGTGGAGTTGCTATCCCTGACAGTGTTCAAGAAAAGCCTGGGTGGAGCACTTAGTGCCATTGGATAGGGCTGGATGATAGGTTGGACTGGATAATCTTGGAGGTCTCTTCCAACCTGGCCTATTCTATTCTATTCTATTCTATTCTTTCCTCATACCAAGTGCAAAACATATGCAAGCAGTTCCTACTGTAATATACAGTGTTCCTTTCTTCAGTGATGTTCTGTGAGAACAGAGGCAGGAGAAATTCTCAGAGCTTCAACCCCTTCAGGAGTGATATTAAAACTGCTCAGGGCTTTGGGTAGTGCAGTTTTGGGAGGTAACAGCCTCTAGATAGCAGGCTGCATCAGCCCCAAGCACCATTGTGTTCCCAGCCCGGCCCCAAGCTTTCCCTGGAGATATGCATATGTTGTGTGAGTGTACAAGGTATATGTGACTCTGAGTAGCTGGTGTATCAGACCTACAGTTACATTTAGTGTCACAACTCTGAAAGGCTTTTTTTTTTTTCATTTAGTTGCACTTTGTCAAATTAAACTTGAATGAGTAATTACGGCTCTCAGTGAACTGCAGTTAACAGGGGCAAATTATAGTAGATTAATCTCTCTACATATGTGAAAAGACACGTTGTTTTGGATAACCTGGTTTTGTTTTCATTCAGTAGCTCCTTAGCACATTTGTGACAGGCAAACGAGACTCAAAAGTGTGGGGGTGAAATTTCTATAATCTTTAAACGTTTCCAAGATTTTCTGCTTTCTGAAGAGAATAAACCATGGTGTAATAGGAGCTCATTGCTTCACCATTCAGAACCAGTGACTAATAACTCATGGAAGAGTGAATAGGTTCAGTTCATCATGTCCCAGGCTTTCTGAGGGACCCAGTGCAGTTCCCTGCTACACAGAATCACAGAGTCACACTGAACTGAAGAGAATGAGATATTCTCAAGTTTATGTGTGGCAATTTAATTTCTCTGTTGTTTGGGTATACACCATCATGTGGTTTCAGACCGAGCATCCACTGCTTTCAACCTCTTGGTTGAAGAACTAACTGGGTATTACTATATTAACTATGTATTAACTTGAATTTGGAAAAAAAAACAAAAACAAAAACAAAACCAAGGATTTTGCTCACATTTCAGCAGGGAAATCTTAATAGTCCCTGTAAGTGAAATCTCTCTTTTGACTGCACTCTGCAGCTGATGAGAGCAGGACTCGATTCTGTCCTGCGTCCACCTCAGAAAGAAAATCCATTAAGCAATCTTGTGCATTTCAGAAATGGTCTATTTACTATAAATTATGTAGCTGTGCTGAATATGTCTGTAAACCTCAGCATATGTGTGATAGAGGAGCCAGTGAGAAGAGGTACTATGTTGGATGTTGTTCTCACCATTAAGGAGATGTTGGTGGGGAAGGGGAAGCTCAAGAGCAGATTTGGTTGCAGGGGCCATGACATGGTGGAGTTCAACGTCCTTAGGGCAGCGAGAAGGGTGCACATCAAGCTCACAATCCTGGACTTCAGGAGAGCACAGGAAGAATTTTTTTCACTGTGAAAGTGGTGAGGCACTGGAACAGTTTGCCAGAGAAGTTGTGGATGTCCCCTCCCTGGAAATGTTCAAGACCAGGTTGGATGGCATTTTGAACAATATGATCTAGCAGAAAGTGTCTCTGCCTATGGCAAATGCTCTTTAAGGTCCCTTCCAAACCATTCTATGTAACTAGGTTTTGAACAATGGGTATAGAGAAGGACAATTAACTGCAAAGTTTCTCTGATTTCAAAAGAGTTTATTGGCTAAATTATGTGTTACTAAGAAATGCTCTGTGATCACAGCGTTTTAAGCAGCTTGTTTTACAAATAATGCTGCTCTCTTCTTCATTCCCAAAATGGAGTTGAGTGAAATGATACGAGTTCTTAAAAGAGGGAATACTAAAATGTAGTACCTTTTTTTAACCTCCAAACTATCGAATCACTAACCTTCACCAAGGAGATGCTTGAGTTACCTGAAACCAATAGTGATACCACCACTGGCTGACTGATCACAGGATTACAGGATGTTAGGGGTTGGAAGGGACCCAAAGAGATCATCGAGTCCAACCCCCCTGCCAGAGCAGGGCTTTAGTTTCTTTTTAATAACTGCTAAACAAAAAGCGTCATTGGGATCTGAAACAAAAAATGCCATTTGTACCATGGTTTCTGGTTCAAGATTTGGGGTTTCAGCCACAAATGTCACACCATGGCCCTTGCTCAGCCTATGTTTAGCAAGCCGCTGTGCAGCAAGAGGAAGCTTTTGGATGCTTCAGTGTGTGAAAAGTAGTAGTGGCAGCACCAAAAAGCACACTGAAGCATCCAAAAGCTGCCTCTTGCTGCACAGCGGCTTGCTAAACACAGGCTGAGCAAGGTGCTGCCGCTACTACTTTTCATAAATTCTAGACCTTACACTCTATCTCCAGTCTTCATTCATGCTGGTGTTTTGATTGGATCAGAAGTGTGATTTGAATCTCATGTCCTGATGCTCCCAACTTGGCCTGCTTTGGTATCTAGCAGAGGAAGCTAGAGTATATCAGAGCACATCACATACACTTCTGCTCCTTGGAGCTCTTCTCTCTGTGAGACCAGACTACAGGTAGTCCTAAGTCCTCAAAATGTGTAGGTTCTCATCATCAGCTGTTCTGCTATACTACCTACCAACGCAGAAATAGTCTTTAAGTCTAATTGTCAGATCTGGTTGAAGTTATTTATACATGCAGGTGCCTAAGGCATCAAACACTTTCTTACTCTGCAAACATTTACACGCAGCCTTAAATGAAAGTTTCTATTTAGGTTTAGAACTGGACTTATGGATATGTTTAAGATTTAGAGCTGTTTATTTAGAGGTTTAAAGTCTCAGGGAGGTCTTTGGTGGATTTTCAGAAGCAGTGTTCCCACTCACACCTAATTAAAAATGTTTAAACATTCTTTACAATGCGATCCTTGGGCCCTGGCAGCTGGCTTTCATACCACACTGCAAAGCCATTGTGATGTTAGAATGTAAATGTCATGTTTTTGGTTAAGAGCTGTGCTCCTCCATCCCTTAGAAACAGACCCTTGGAAAGATTCAATCACCTGAATATTAGTTAAGTTCCTTACTGTGTACAATTCTGGAGCTCCCAATGCAAGGACATGGAACTGTTGACGCGAGTCCAGAGGAGGGCCACAAAGATGATCAGAGGGCTGTAGCACCTCTCCCATGGGGACAGACTGAGAGAGTTGAGGCTCTTCAGCCTGGAGAAGGGAAGGCTTCAAGGACACCCTGTCGTAGTCTTCCAGTATCTGAAAGGGGACATACAGAAGGCCTGGGGAGGGACTATTCACAAGGACTTGTAATGACAGGACGAGGGGTAATGGGTTTAAACTGGCAGAGGGGAGATTACACTAGACGTTAGAAAGAAGTTCTTTCCAGTGAGGGTGGTGAAAGACTGGAACAGGTTGCCCAGGAAGGCTGTGGATGCTCCCTCCCTGGAGATGTTCAAGGCCAGGTTGGATGAGGCCTTGGGCGACCTGTTCTAGTGGGAGGTGTCCCTGCCTATGGCAGGGGGTTGGAACTGGATGATCTTTGAGGTCCCTTCCAACCTAAACCATTCTATAGCTCTATGGTATTCAGACACCTTTGAAAAATGCATTACCTGCATTTTAAGCTACATGGAGACCTTTACAATCTGGCTTTTATGCTTTGTGATGCTTCACGAAGCGATCTATAAATACCTTAAAAACCTGGGGCTGCTGCTGAGGATACTCAAGTACGTCAAATACTTTTAAACTTCTACCCTTATTAGTTTTCACAGTTGGGAGCTCGTGTTAGAAAATTGGAAGCATAAGACGGTTTGAGAAGAAATAATTTCTGTGCTGAAGAGCACGATACAAGTGTTACCTTTTAACGCACCTGTCCCGCTGTTTTCCAGGTAAAGGTGATGTGTTTGGTGATATCTTCTGGAAGGAAACCAGTCTGGCCCACGCATGTGCCAACGTGCGAGCTCTGACCTACTGCGATTTGCATATTATTAAACGAGAAGCCTTGCTGAAAGTGCTGGACTTTTATACTGCTTTTGCAAACTCCTTCTCAAGGAATCTCACGCTCACCTGCAATTTGAGGAAGCGGGTAAGGTGACGGCATTATTTCCAACACAACACCCCACCCCCTTTCTCTCACCAGAAGGTTTCAACACTCTTGCAGACCGTTTGCAGTGTTCAACAACCCCCAATTTACTCTTGGTGTTTTCAGGTCATTGCTGATTAACTGGCCTTTCAATAAATGTTGTCGCTGTTTGTTAATGATGGCTCAATAAAAGCTAGCCATAGATTTGCAGCTCAGAAGCAGTCCTGGCAGGGTGACGTATGAATTACGTTTCCTTGTCTTCACTGTTGCTGAGTTTTGGCTTCTTTTTGCCCAGTGCGTAATGTATCAAGTTATGTTTTATGGACTGCTAAAATCCGGGTTCTGCATTCCTCAGAGGTGAGGGTCAGAGGACAGTCTGATGGATCTGCATCGCATAAACCAACCAGAAGAAATTTATTGATTTTAAATAAACAAGATGTAGTCAGCAAAAGTATTGTATTAATACCTGCTTCTTTCACTTGCATAGTTTAGAATTTTAATGTGGCAAGGTTAATAAAGCTTGGTAGAGATTTTACATTCACAGCTCTACTTCTTAAACCCTCCTGCTCATTTTGCAATCAATCAGCAATGCTCACTATCCATTAGTCCTTTCAAAGAACACTCCATCTAAAAATTAATTAGCTATAAGGACATATCTTGAAAACAGGTTAAAGGATTCTTTAATTCACATTGCGGCTGCAAAATCTAATCTTTATGATTTTTTTTTTTTTAAGATTGATGGGGGTTGTATAAATTTCATTTGCATAGAGGAATCTCATAACAATGATTTATAGATTATTAAGCATTAACTGTGATTCTCTAGCTGCTGAAACACATATTTCTGCAGCTGTACCTTGGGCATCTCATCTGATAATGTACCAAGGCTACATCAGTATTTCACAAGATAGGTTTGGTCTCTGCAGTAACAGGAGTTCAACCCAACTGGAATTTTACTTCTCTGAGTCTGGTTTTCCTCTAAAACACTCTAAAAATGCTTCTTTCTAAGGGTGTTTAATTTTTCGTGCCATCCTTGTACTCATTTTACACCAAGTATGGTATAAAATACCCATGGCAAAAAGCAGATGCTGTCCTCTGCTGCATGTGCTAGCATCTGAAAGAGCTGAATTGTAATCAAGTTTGGTTCCAGTTTGTCAGTTTAACTCTGACTTGAAGGTTCTTAACTCTGCTTCAGACTTGTAGAAGGGCCTTGGGGCTTGCAGTCTGGTTTCTTGTTTATCTCTTCTCTGATAATAAGATGTCCTCCAGGCCTTGACTTCAGTGTATCCCCCTTGCCATCTCACCTGCCTGAGATGTGGCACCAGCTACAGTCCCATGATGACAATCCTGCTCAAGCGTTGCTGACAGTGATTTCATGGGACAAGATAACGCCACATAGATTGTGCCAAAACTTATTTTTTCCTTCATAAAACCGTGAACCTGACACTTCAGCTAGCTTCCTGGGACTCCCCTTCCCCCAGCAGTTGTGTACAGCAAAAATACCTACGTATGTTTTCCTGACATGCAATGTGGTGGAGGTGCTCTCTAGTCCGGGGATGCATATAAGGAATAGCCTTCTGGATGGGTTTTCGTGGATTTTGTTCTCTCCCACACACCTTTTTCAGAGAAAATTGATTCCCCTGCAGGGCTCTGGCATAGACAGTCTCACCCAGGTGGATACACTCATGAAGCTCAAGTCCTCAGAACAGATAGCTGCTCTCTAGTACAGTGTTAGATATATTGACTTTGCCAGGAGGGCTCAGACTGACAAGAAGGGCAGCAGTTCTAAAGAGACATTAAATCTTGCAGAAGGAAAGGAAATGTTGGTTAGCAGCATGCGTGGGCATTGCATGAGGGCAGATGGAGAGTGAAAGGAAGATTGTGTCAACGTGGTGTATACAGGGTAGAGTTCATTTCACTTAAAGCTGGGAAATTACGTTAAAGTTACTCACTGGTCACCTTTATGGCCCATGACGAATGGTCCTCCAGAAGGCAATTATCTGGCCACTCTTCAGTGCCCAGTCTGGCGTGATAAAACCATGAAGTTCTGTTGACTTTTGAGATAGTCCATAATCTCTGGCTTTTAAATACCTAGGGTGCATCAGATTAACTCAATTTATGGTGTCTCCTACAGTTTTTACTAAAGACTTGTTTCAGGAGGAGTCTTACTTCTAGTGTTGCAGTAAGATGTTGCTGAGCCAGAGCCTGCTTCTGTTATTGTACTTAGCTGCAAAACAAATTGTGCTATTTTCAACACCAGGGACAGAGTCTGAGTCCTGTTACATAAGGTTATTCAGGAGATTGTTTCAAACCTCATACCTGCTGAGAGTATACATGATTCCCTGTCAGGCACATACATGTTTGATCTTGAGAAACTCACAGGAGAAGAAATACCATCCAGGACAGTTTCATCAGGCGAACAGAAAGTAGTTGTTCAGATAGCAAGACTGGGCTGATAGAGCTGCACTGCACTGCACTGCACTGCACTGCAGCAGTTTGCGCTGGAGTCCTGGAATCTAAATGGAAAGAAAATCATTGTCTTCTTAATTGATATCAGTAGAAATATACTTAGCACTTTTTCTACGTAATCATCACTCTCAAGGTTTGACATTTAATTATAACAAAAATACACTCCTTGTGGTTCTGTGCTCAAGAAAATGGGTGTTCTCACTGTCAAAAAATAAACAGAGTTGTCTTTCCATCAGGTCTGCTCTTTGGAAGACACTGAGTTGTCTATGGGTATACACACACACACACATTTGTGCTGGTCTGTCCCTCAGCCAGCACTTAGATGTAGTGCATTGACTGCAAAACAATTTAGATGTTCAAAAGGCTAATAAATTAATAATAGTACTGAGCACAAAAGGTTAGTTCCACATGACAGGGAAGAGAAAGTCTCACTGAAGTGGGAAAGTAATGTTTCCTCATTCCCAAATAACATTTAGAGGCCTGGCATGTTGAATGACCTACTTAAGGCATCTGCTCAGCATGCTATTATCAACTCTGGATTTTTGTTGTCTTTTCTGTGTTAGGTAGCTGAGCCATCAGGCTGCATTTATGAGCCCATAAAGTGAGCGTGCCTGATAGTTTTTCAAGCTGCAGTCATCTCTCCTGCCCAGGGTGGTGAGGTGACTTTTAATCTGTAATTGCAAGTATTGCAGTGTGTCATGTTTTCGTGCTCTGAAATCTTTCTCGCACATCTAAAGTCACTAATGCACACTCCAAGGCAAAATCAGGACTTTGAACTTTTTTTTTCTTTTTTTTCTTTTTTCTTTTTTTTTTTTTTTTTCCAACAGGAAAAATAATTAATCTGGAAAGATATTATTTAAAATCACAATAACATTTCATTGCTGCCTCTGAGGACTGAAAGTTATAAGGCAGCATTTGGGATGAGTCTGCAAAGAGTTAATTACTGCCTTCTGATGTTGGAAGGGAATATTAATAATGTCTAATTCATTAAGTACTTTTCAAGATTTTACACAGCTGAAGGAGACCCTCTCTGTATGCCAGAGTTATGGAGCTTGACCTGAGGAGTTGAGCCCGAGACAGATCTCTTGGAGGCTCAAATCTATATAAGTGAATGTACATTTTATTGGTGGTCAAGATTCAGGAAGGAAGGCCTACATCAAGACACTAAATATTCTCCCACAAAATTCAAGTGTTCAGCTGAAATATTTTTAAAGTTTGGATTTTTCTCATCATTGCTTCCATGTGCACCAACCAATGCCCATCCTCCACCTGACTGTTAGCCCAATACAATCTGTGCAAGTACAGGGCAAAATGGAACTGAAATTTTAGCCCCCCTGAAATCGCAGCTAAAACTCTTCTGTGCTTCAGCAAAGCAAAGGTTCCCTCCCCACCCCAGTTGTTAAGGTACATGGTCACACACTGCTATTTTCTACCATGAACACAATGAGCTGTGTTAAAAGAATGAGTCAGGAGCAGCCAGGGAAGAGGACAATTATCCATATAGGACCTCTGGTGCATTTGCTCCTGGAAGGTGTGATAGAGAATGAAGCAAGGAAATGTGAAGAGAAATGAGTGCCTTTAAGGCAGTGAAATAGCATCCAGAGAGCCTCAGTTGTTTTCCATGACACTCCTAAAGCCAGGGACAGCACTGCGAGTGATGAAACTAATTCCTCCATCACACTGAATCTCTGAGCTTTTTTAGTGGATTAGGCCATCAGACTATCTTAACATTCATGTTCTGTTTTTCTTTCTATTTCAGATGAGAATAATTTATTTTTAAATTGGCTTTCTGGTTTTGCTTGAATCATAGAATCATAGAATCAGTCAGGGTTGGAAGGGACCACAAGGATCATCTAGTTCCAACACCCCTGCCATGCCCAGGGACACCCTACCCTAGAGCAGGCTGGACAGAGCCTCATCCAGCCTGGCCTTAAACACCTCCAGGGATGTGGCCTCAGCCACCCCACTGGGCAACCCATTCCAGGCTCTCACCACTCTCATGGTGAAGAACTTCCTCATCATGTTTGGTCTGAATCTCCCCACCTCCAGCTTTGCTCCATTCCCACTAGTCCTGTCACTACCTGATAGTCTAAAAAGTCCCTCCCCAACTTTTTTCTAGGCCCCCTTCAGATACTGGAAGGCCACAAGAAGGTCACCTGGGAGCCTCCTCTTCTCCAGACTGTACAGCCCCAACTCTTTCCATCTGTCTTCATAGCATGTTAATAATTGCATGTCATTTCTTGACTGAATCTCATGTCGCTCCTGTGTCTATAGTTTTTAGAAAACCTGTGTTTTAGTTGGAATTCCATGTTCATGTTTCCTAAAAGTGAAGATGGTAGCAAGGTTCATTCAAGATTCCCCTTCTTTTTATTTTTTAAGGCTTTTCAAATGATGTGCTATATTAGCAAGTGTTCTGATGCAGAAGCAGTGTCAGAGGCAGAAAGTGTATTGGCCTTTGCTCCTGGAGGTTGTGTTTTCTGGTGAACCTGAGGATTTGTGCAGGCTTTGAGTTCTAAAAGCCATTCACAGTTACAGCAACTTAATTCAGAACTGTTTGTACTTTGCCAGCTGGTGCTCACACTCGGTCCTGATGAGTTGTGAGAAGTGACTTGCTTATACAGAAAGGCATCAGAGTATCATTCTTGGGTAACTTGCAAACAGAAAGCTGTGGGCTAACTGTGGAGCAGAATATGCTGAGTACCTCCTCTGCCCTGTGTTGTATCTGGACTGAGAGGTTCGTCATCCATTGTAAACTTTTTTTTCAGTCAGTAGTTGGAAGCTTTCTTCATGTGAGACAGTGATGATGGCAAGTTTCCCCATCATTATCAATGAAGAGAAGCAGGGGATAAAAATGTGGTGCTTAGGGAGCTGCTGTGACTAATAATGTAGATCAGCTGTTGGGGGTTTCAGAGAGGTCCTGGACTCCTGCCCTGTGGTAGGGAATGTGCTGGTACTCAGTCCTCATCCACCTCTCACTCTTTGTACTATTGCATGTACAGCTTATTCCTTTGCTGGTTTGAGCCAGTGGCAAGGGTCTCAGGCAGTGCAGGATCAAGCCTCAGGAAGGGCAGATCCAACAGATCAATTTCTATTATAGCTTACATGGCCAGCAGGCTTTTGGCATGACTTAACTCAGAGTTTGTCTGTAACTCAGTGGCTTGCTCAAGCCTATTGAGAATTAATTTCATCAGCTTCTTTATGGGAATGTGTATGGCATGTTTCCTCTCCCTGCCTCTATTTTTTTCAGGGACTCAAAGCATCTGCAGGCTAACGCATGCACTGCTGCTGACCCTTGCCAAGGCAAGGGAACATAGAAGGGTCCCCCAGCCACACACAGTGACATCCTTTTTCACTTCTGGAGGACAAAACAGAGTGACGTTAGTCACAGCCTATAGCTGTGCTGGCCATGATACTGTGACTGCCTGTTTACAGCTCTTGCTTCATTACTGCAGTAACAGCAACTCTTTTCTTGCAAAGGATGCCCTTCTCAGCTGTGTAAGCCAAAGCTCTGACCTCTTTTCTTCCTGCCTCTCTCCTCATCAGTAACTCCAACAAAAGTAATGCAGCTTATTCTCTTTTTTCCTCCTTTTTTTTTTTATTTTTATTTAATTAAGTAATAAAGTCAGTTCAGTTGGGTATAAAAGGAATATTTATACATCTCTCTGTAGAGCTCGCAAGCTAGCCTTGACTATAATTTCACCAAACTGCTTTCTCCTTCTCCACATGAGAAAGGAAAATTTGTTTTACCTTGTCACAGGATGCTCTTGCCCTTTCCAGTCTTTAGCTGTCTGGGTTTTTTTTCTTGTTTTATATGAACATGTACCAGAAAATGAAGTGTCCTATAGCTATAGCTCAGCTGTAGTGACAGCTTAGGATGATTACAGAGCAAATAAGTTATGCTTTCAAAAATCAATTTAGTTTTATTTTGTTGCAGACTCTGCAGCCTCCCTTAAGCTTGAAGAAGCTTTCATTTAACTAATTTTTGTTGTTTGGCTTCATTGCATTCACAGATATCTCCAGATATGTTAATGATTCATTGCAGTATTTCCTAAAGGACTGTTTCACTGATTTGGATTTAGTACCACCTCTGATGGTAACAAGATGTGTATATTGAGCATGCATGGGACACAAGAAGTGACTTCAAATGATGCAAGCTCCAATGCAAGCTCATCCAGTTGACAGTAGTCCCTGGCTGGTCCATGTCTGGGCATTCCTTGAGAAACTGTTACGATGTTTGGGGCAAACCCACATGAGGAATTTATCAGTACGGAAAATGGAGTAATCCTTTATGCATTCGTAGCTGCGTCGTTATAGACAGCCAAGCACAGTCCATCCTACACCTGCCATCAAGACACCCATACGGTTTCTTGTGAGTGAGGATTACAGATCTGAGGCTAGAGATTTTTCTGTAGTTCTTTCCCTTTTCCTACTCCCTTGAGCAATACCATGTACCTTTGCTCTTCTTCAGGGACAAGGGAATTTGAGTTTAAGGCAAAGAAAGCACAAGGAAGTTAGTCCTTGGAGGACTGAGCATGACTGCTAGGTAGAAAAGCAGCATAAAAATTTAAAGAGAAGGCTGCAGCAGCATTAACTTCACCCCTCTGTGCCTCTCTGACAGCAGGCATGGGACGGCTGTCTGAGCAGTGGGATTGCTGTTAAGCCTCTCAGTGGATTTGCTTTCTCACTTATTTCTTTGGTAGTTGTGAGCCTGGCTCTTTTCTGCATGCCTCACTCCCCTCTCCTTTTTGCCTCTTCATCATGTCCCTTACAGTGGTCTCTTTTGTGCACCCTTCATGCCCTACTGTGGGAAGCTGTGGGCACAGGAGCAAGCACCCCATGCTGCCTTGGCTGTGGCTGTGTTCATGAGTGGGTGATACACTAGAAATTTCTTGATCCAGAGTAGGGTAACAAAGCTGGTGAAAGACTGGAAAAAATGACCTATAGGACACAGCTAAGGACTATGGGTTTATCTAGTCTGGAGAAAAGGAGAATCTCTACATTGCTTTTTAAATCTTCCTGAGGATGGGAGGTGGAGAGGGAGGCGTTGATCTCCTCATCCCAGTATCATAGAATGGTTTAGGTTGAAAGGGACCTCAAAGACCACCCAGTTCCAATCCCTCACCATAGGCAGAGACATCTCCCACTAGAACAGATCACTCAAGGCGTCATCCAACCTGGCCTTGAACACCTCCAGGGAGGGAGCATCTACAACCTCCCTGGGCAACTTGTTCCAGTGTCTCACCACCCTCACTGTGAAGAACTTCCTCCTAACATCCAGTTTAAACCCATTACCTCTCATCCTGTCATAACAAGACCGTGTAAATAGTCCCTCCCCAGCCTTCCTGTAAGACCATTTCAGATACTGGAAGGCTACTATAAGGTCTTTTTGAAGCCTTCTCTTCTCCAGGCTGAGGACCCCCAATTCTCATAGCCTGTCCTTGTGGGAGAGCTGCTCCAGTCCTCTGATCATCTTTGTGGCTTCCTCTGGACTTGCTACAACAGTTCCATGTCCTTCTTGTGGTGGGGGCTCCAGAACTGCACACAGTACTCCAGGTGGGGTCTCATGAGAGCAGAGTAAAGGGGGAGAATCACCTCCCTTGCCCTGCTGGTCACGTTTCTCTTGCTGCAGCCAACACACAGTTGCTGTCTGGGCTACACTCACACTGCTGGCTCACGTTGAGCTTTTCATCACCCCAGACCCCCAGGTCCTTTACCTCAGGGCTGCTCTCAGCCATTCGCCACCCAGCCTGGAGTTGTGCTTGGGATTTTGCCAACCCAGGTGCAGGACCTTATACTTGGCCTTGTTGAATTTCATGAGGTTAGCCTGGGCCCACCTCTCCAGCCTGTCCAGGTCCCTCTGGATGGATCCCTGCCCTCCAGCAAGTCAACTGTGCCACACAGTTTGGTGTCATCTGCAAACTTGCTGAGGATGCACTGATTTCTCTGTCCATGTCACTGACAAAGATGTTAACCAGCACTGGTGCCAGCACTGACCCCTGAGGGACACCACTTGTCACTGGTCTCCAGGTGGACATTGTGCCCTTGATCACCACTCTCTGTGCATGACCATCCAGACAATTCCTTATCCAGCAGTGCTCCACCCATCAAGTCTGTTTTTCCAGCTTGGTGACCAGGATGTCATGTGGGACAGAGTCAAATACCTTACTCAGGTCCAGGTAGATGACATCAGTTGCCCTTCCCTTGTCCACTGCTGCTGTGACTTCATCATAGAAAGCCACCAAATTTGTCAGGCATGATTTGCCCTTGGTGAAGCCATGCTGGTTACCGTCAGACACCTCTGCTTTGTTTTGCATTTGCCTTAGCAGAACCTTCAGGAGGATTTTCTCCAGTATCCAGTGACAGGATATCATTTAAAGCTGTGCTAGGGAAGGTTTAGACTGGACATTAGGAAACTCTTCTTTACTGAGAGGGTGGTCAAACACTGGAACAGACTTTCTAGAGAGGTAATTGGTGCCTCAAACCTGTCAATGATTAAGAAGCCTCTAGGCAACACCTTATTGACATGTTTTAGCTCTTGGTCAGTCTTGAATTGATCAGGCAGTTGGACTAGATGATCACTGAATATTTCCATACAATGAACAGATAATACCCAACTAACTGAAATATTCTCTCCTTCTCCTTCTTCTCTCTCTCCCTTTCCTCTAGACTAATTCATTTTGCATTTAGACTGCAGGCAGTTGCAGGGATTAGCCAACACCATCTTTTGTGGTATTTCAGAGCCATATTAATCCCACAGAGTACCAGCAGGCCCCTGTTTGTTCTGAATTAAATACCTTCCCCAGACATCCTGACCCTGTTTCTGTAGGAATGAGAAACAGCACCACCAACTCTGTTAAAAAGTAGGACTGGACCCAATTCTAGTAATCCTTTGGCATTACAGAAGTAGGTTTATTTTTTTCCTGGTCATGGAGCCTCCATTGTCATGCTGCTGGTTTTTTTTTGCTGATAAATGCAAGGCAAATTACCATACTTTCAGTTCAAGGATCTTTAAGCAGCATGGTATGGCTGCAGAGAAAACCCCCTATGTGCTGCTTTCTGTATGCAGGGACTCAGTTGCTGTTACAAAAGTAACTGCTGCTTTACCTTCATTTTACCCCAGTGAAAGATATGAACATCTCCAGGCAGGCAAAGCAAACAGAGTGATATATTTGCTTGTGGAAAGATCATTAAATAGGAAATGTCAGGAATGGGTAGTATCCATAGGAAAACAGAAGTGTAAACTGGCTATGTTAGAGTGAAAATCCAGACTGAAGACAATTTGCTGTTGTGTTTTTTTGTAAATTAATCTTATTTTCTTGTTTAGAGAGCTGACATAATTAAGAGACTCTCCTTAGTTAACCCAGAAATCTTCTGCCAGACTGTCTGCTAGTATAGATTCAGGGCAATCTTGCTTGCATAGGACTTGAGTGGTGCTAAAAAAAAAATAAATCAAAGGTTTACTGTTTTTAATCTTGTAAATATTAAAAACCAAACGTTTTATGTTCACCTCCCTTCATTGATTAAAACTGATGCTTTTAATCTGTTTCATCTGCTAGAGAAATGTGCTTGGCACAATGGGAAGCAAGACTGCCATTTCATTTTTGATTGCCAGTTAAGAAGGTTTTTATCATCAGCCTCCTCTATATTTTGATGTTTTGGTGACCAGGGACACTAGTAGCTAAACCAGCAGCAGACCTGAGCAGAACACTGTCGTTACTTTGCCAGGATTGAGGCTTTCTTTTCGGCAGGTGTCCTAACAAAGTCAGTGTCCCCATAGCTTTGTGCGACTCTTCTGAGTCCTAATAAGCCATGGGAGTGTTAAAAAATGCATTTGTGTTGCCACTGAGAGTAACCAGTTTATTTTGAGATGCCCTCAGTGTGCCCAGCAGCTGTTGCTGCTGTGAGGGTTCCCTGCTTCTGGACCATTCCATAAAACTTCACCTAATGCTGAGGTCACCCACCTCCTAGCATGTAGAATTCGCACATGAAGGCACATAAAGTGGGGAAAGAGGTCTGTTGTGTCATTTCACACCCCTCCAAGCAATTAGCCCAGAGCAATATATTCTTCTTGCATGGGCCTAATGACTCTGTAGACTTCCAACTTTTCTTGCATGATAACTGCAAAAAAAGGGAGAAATGTTGCAAAACTGAGATGATTAATTCGAAGTGCTCTGGTTGCTACCATCATTGCTTCCTACAGCAGAATGCCAGACACTTTACTAATACAGCACACCATGAGTGTGCTGTTTCTACTCTGGACCTCTCACTCTCCAAACCTTACTTCTCTAAGCCTGGAAATGCCAGTTGCACTGCACAAAAAAACATGGCTGGGGAAAGAGAACTTCTGCCTGTTCATTTGGATCATATGAATAGATTCCCATAGGCTTCACAACAAGCAGATAGAAGATTCACCCAAGAGAGAGTTTTCTGTCTGTGACCAAAGAGGGATCTGTTTTGTCCAATCTATTGCATAACAATTTCACAGCTCTTCTGCTCTGGAAAGAGCCCCAATTTTATTCATGCTTCACCCAAAAAGGTTTTTACCTTGGCTTGCACAGAAGAGTTCCTCACCAGTTAAATACTATGTGCCTGTTAAAATGATAAATAACACTTGCTGCATAAAGGATTTATTTTCTGTGCAAGTATGAGTTCATCCATCTATTGTTTGCAGTGCACTCTTCACAGATGCAATACCCAGTTGTGCTTGTTCAGCGTGTGACAATCATTGCAGCCCTGCAAATCCTAGGCTTACCTTACTTTGCTCTTCTTGGGCTGCCAAGAAACAGTGCATGTAGGGAAGTATTAAATTAAACACAAACTGCAAAAAAACCCCTTTGCACGAATCTCACTGTTTCTAGTTAAAAATAAACCCCAGATTGCCACTTCCAACTTAATGATGGCTGATTGACTGTGCCTTTTAATTGTCAGCCAGTTGCTGGGATTATCAAGCTGCCACAGTTCAGGTACCTTGCAAAGGAAATCTAGAGGAGTAATTTTGAAAGTAGCTGATTTACATATAGCCAAAGGTGGGCACGAATGTCAGGAGGGACAGGCAGATGCTGGGGACTACCTGAAGTAAGCTGAGTCACTTCCTATTGCAACTTGCTTGAAAGGCAAAAATCCCCTGTGTGTTTAGGTAGGTGAGTACATGTACATTATTAATCTATGTTTTTTCCTCTGTATTTTTATTTCTCAGTTTTCCCAGTCCTTAGTCTTAATTTGTTTCCCTTCCTAATATAGCTTTCAGATGTACAGTACTGTTAAAAAGGAGCCTAGTACAAGTAGTCGTAAAAGTCTCAGATTTTCTTAACTCTAGTAATTTAACTGCCTGTGGTCTTTTGAACTTTGGGACCTCCCCTCAGACTTTCTGGTGAGTTTTAGATTATTTTATTAATACTCCACAAAGCTGTCTTGGCTGGCAAAAAGATTTTGTATAGTGCTTCCCATCTGAATGTTTCCATCAGTCAGTGCCAGAGCAGGGGGATTTAGCTCCTTGTGCTCTGTGAGTATGTATGGCTTTTGGAAACAGTGCATTGACCTCTGTTTTTTTATTACAGACATCACTCCTGTTACCACAGGAACAGGATTTAGCATATTTTGAGAGCCTGAAACACTTTGCACTCCCTTAAAAAATCTGAAAATGGGGACCTAAGCAGTTAACAGATGACAGCAGCAGAGAGCAGCCATTTCTAAGTGGAATAGTTCTACTGGCTGCTGAAATGTAGCATTTTTATGAAGCTTAGCTTTGCTTTTGCGTTTGTGCCCATTGTTTGTCCCTTAGTGCACCGACATCCAGCTTTCCTTCTCCATGTCCCTGATCTTATCAAAGTACCTTGGCATTTCAGCACTTAATTTCTGTGCCTATCCTCACCATTTTCACCAATTCTGGCTTCCTCAGCTGCCTGCCATTGTAGTGAATTTCCATCTCCATCATGTGTCTAAGGCAAATCCATTTTTAAGTACAAGAGTTGTTGGTAGTTCAGAGCAGCTCAATTATGAATGATCTCCATCCTTCTTCCAGGCGTTATTAGCCTTCGTGCCAAAGAGGGCTGCAGGAGAAATGTAAATGGATGAACTGAATCATGCAGGTTTTTCATGTGTTATTAATTCTCCTTGTTTCCATTTATTAAAGAATTTAGCCAATAACATCAAGACGTTCTGCTGAAGTACAGGAACAATAATTTACAAGCTCAAAACAGGTGCTTGACTGATCCATAGGAAACATGAGACATAACTCATGATGCATTGGTTAGAAAGTTTGAACCAAGCATTGTTCTCTCTGTGGCCTATCAGTAATATGTCCCATAAAGAGCCCCTTCCCAGACCAGTTGTGCTCAAATTCAGTCCAACATGTTAGAAGGCTGTTAATAGTCTCTGCTGAGACAGAGACTGAGCTTGAAAAATCCCCAACAGCTTTCTTCCATCTTGCTGGCCCTCTTGTGCCCAGATACTCTGGCACCACGGATCAGCCCTGCCCCATGGGTAGAACATTTGGCATTGTTGCACATCTGTAGGCGTCCCCTGGAATCTAAGATGGGTGTCAAACCCCACTGAGAAGCAGCAGCTTCCTAGAAGTGCCCAGACAAGGCCTTCCTGGGTGAACGTGACACAAGAACTGCCATTTCCTGTGGCAGGCTTAGGGTTCACTGGATTTTTCAGATGCCAGAAAAAAAAAGTAATCAAACCAGAGGAAAACAGAGAGGATGCTTTGGCCAAGGTTTTAGAGGTCAGAAAGCCCTCAGGGAAGCAAATACAGCATCTGAGATGAAAAGCAACAGAGCTAGAGGTGGAGATCTGTACTTCTTCTGTCTGGTGTCTCTTTTCATCCTCACAGCAGTGTTTATCCTGTAGCAGCTGGTGTTTTGCTCATTGTGTGTGCACATGAAGTGGCAGAAGGGTATCTGTATCCTTTACAGTGTGTAAACTTGCTGCAGCACGGTAAAAAATGGGGAAATACAGAATCATCAATGTTATTGAGTGCAAAGACCTGTTATTTGTGCAGATAAAGCATTTTCTTACTAGCCCCAGACAGGACGACTGGCTGGACTAACTCAAATTTTACATGAGAAGGTCATTTCTGATCACTTTTAAAGCTAGATTTGCCAAAGTATACAATACTGAGGATTACAAACTAATTTGTTTGGGTCTGGTGCAAAGAGATAAGCTAAGGCTGCAAAAACAGCAGGCTCAGCCCCTAAGGAGCATCCTGTGTCAGTGCCTAAATACATGGATAGGAATATAAATCAGTGCTGATGAGCTTTACAGAGATCCACATCTTAAAAAAAAGAGGTAATAGCTGTGATATAGGTATTAGGGAAGATCACTAAGAACCACATGAACAAAACTGAAGGACCGTTACCCTGAGAAACTAGATGCTGGGACACAATAGAACGATACCCACAAGTAGGATATATCCACATCATTAAAATCCTCCCCAGCAGAGCCTTAGCTTATTGCCATGAAGGCCCAGAGATTGCTTTAACACAGTCAGTATGTAAATGGGAAGCAAATGGCTCCTCACCATGCCATCTGTTTATCCCTTCCCCATAACCCCACTACTTACCTCTTTCGTGCTGTGTCTTCCTCTTGCTGATACCCTTCAGAAATAAATACAAGGCTCTGCAGAGTCAACGCTTGCCAGTTTCCTCAGTCACATCTTCTGAGGTTAGAAATAACATCTAATGGTCCCTTTGGGGACAGGCAGAGCACTTTATCCTCCCTAGGTGTTTGTCACGTAGGCAGCCCACTGTTTTTATCTCCAAAGGGCTTTGATACCACTATCATTAGCAACTTCACTTCTGCACAAGTAACCTTCAGGCAACAGCACACTTCTCTTTCTGGTGGAGCTTCACGTGGCTGATGCAGTATTTCCATGTTGTCCTAGAAAGTTCACTGGTTGGTGGATAGGTTCCCTCCAGGCTTTACTGGCTTTGGGTGATTTTTCTTTACTTTCTGCCCCAGGAAAGGAGATGTTCTTCACTGGTGCTAATTTGGATACACAGAGACATTAGCAATACTGTTGAAATGAAGTCTTTTCTCTCTGAAAAAAAATAATTTAATTATGCTTGAAACAGAAGGCCCCTGCTCTGCTGGCAATTACAGATGCCTCTGGAAAACTAATTCCTTCAACCTCTTGAGCTACAGCACCCTTAATGGCAGCTCTACGCCAGCCAGTTTTGGCTGAAGGAAGATGCTTAGCTGAAAGTAGTCCATCCTCTTCATAAAATGGTTTTCCTAACTGGATACTCTTAGAAGTTTGCATGTTTATATCTTTTTTTTTTTTTCTTCTCCTCAAGGCTTTTCTCCCCACTGAAGCAGTGATCATATTAAAGGCAATTGCAGCATGTTTCAGCAGCCAGCACTCCTTACGCACAAACTGCCAATCAAGAGATCACAACTGGGAAAATTTTAGCTCTTGCTGGGTGAGATTTTTCACTTGAAGTATCCCAGGGATACTTGTTAAGGTTATTTCACAAAACTTTATATAGTTAAATTAAGTAGATATTAAAAGATTAAATAGCCTTTCAGTCTTTTTTCCTGTTAATTTGGGGTTTCCCAATAGCTTAAGTGAGTTATTTTATGTCTCTTATACAGCAGTCTGTCCCTGTCTTTCAGTTACTCAATGACCTACCAGAAGTGTTCTTCTTTCTTGAGTCTCCATTTTAAATGAATAACCAGATTATACTGCCTGTGGATTTTGTTCTGCTATCTTGGAGCTGGGAAGGAGAGATGTGAGTTGATAACTTGCTCCAAGTTGTTGTCACTTCTGGCATCTCTGTGGCTTTATTTGTAGGGCACCCTATAGGAAAGGTAGATGCAGGATGCATCCAGCAGTCATTTGAGCTTGTGTTTCATCCAAAAGATGAAAGGGAGTGAGCACTATCAGCACTTCCCTTAATTTGGTCAGGACAGGTTCGGTGTTCTTTGATATGGCAATAGGTTTTGGGTCAAGAAGAAAAAGTGACTCCAAGGTACTTCTGGTGTCATTGGCTGGTTGAAAGTAGAACCATGGTTCTACTTTCAGTAGAAGCGGTGTGATCTCTGGACTTGAAAGCAGCAGAGCCAGATTAAAGCGTTTAAAAGCTCAGGCTCTTGAGTAGGAGCTAGAAGTAAAAAGGAAACAAACAAATGAGTGGCCAGCAACCAGCCTACATCTGTTCCAATTAGGAATGCTACAATGCTTTAAAATTAGCTCGATTCTGGAGTCAGTGGCTCTCCTCACCAAACTAGCCTGCACTGTTAGCTCTGGTCCAGGTGAGCAGCATGTTTTACCCCTCCATTTTGCAATATGGACCTGTTTCATGCCTTGACCCTTCAAGGTATAGAGGCTGCCTATTGTCCATTTTGCTTGGATCTGTTCTTTGTATGTTCTGCCCTTTAAAATTGTTTCTTCGTTTCTGACTCATCACTTCCAAACAAAACTGATGGTGTTCTACATCACGTGGCAATGCAAGTGCCTTGTTTTAATTGAAGCTGCTGTTATAAAAGCTTTCCAATAAATTAACAAAACTTTGAATAATAGAGTAGCTGGTAGAACGTTCCATATAAAACCAAGGTTTCTGAAAGCCAGGTAGAATGTCCCCAATGTCAGAAACAAGGGTGATAGCAAGGGGTGTTATCATTTGTTATGCCAGTGGATATAGCTGAGAAAAATAAATTCAACAATTTTACATCTGAAGAACACTTATTCAGGCCTAAAGACTTCAGATTAAATTTCAGGCACTTTATAGTCTGGTACAGTAATATTTAAAGGGGAAAAAAAACAACCCATAATGATTCCAATTAATTTAAATTTCCACTTAGAGAGGAGAGAATAGTTCACTTTGGGAACAATTTGCAATTCTTTTGCTGATGTATTACTTTGTAAATGGAGAGTCTCTCTTAGACATTTACTGAGAGCATTTGGTCTTCAGGCAGAAACCCAGAAGAGGCAAAGAGGCAAAACCACAGAGAACAAAACATGAATTCTGCAAATCCTCTGGGCTCTTGTTCTGTGTGGCTTTGTGCTATAGCTATGCAGGAATACTGGGTTTGTCACAAGTGGGGCTGGCTAGAAGCCAGGTGCAAAGATTTACACAGTTTTCATTGGAATAAAAGCAAGATCTTCTGAAAACTTTCACTAAATTACCAGACAATGCTTCTCACTTTCCCAGCATGAACCTGAAAAACAGACAGGTTGTCCTGGACTGGATTTCATTTCAGCAATTAAACACATTTATAGTTGATCCCTTCCAACTATTTTAAATCCTCAGACTGGACAGTAGTGAGAAGAAAGTGCATTATTATATTAATGATTTTTTTTCTTTGCTTTAATCAAGATCTTCATACGTTTAATCTTTTTGCAGTGCGTTTTTTCCTACTGCAAGGGCTCTGGGCTGGAAACTTTGATTCTATCCCCTTCACTTACCCACTAATGACCTCGGGCGAGTGATATATGACCTCTCTATGCCTCATTTTGCAAAAGAAGCAGCAGCATGAATCCTACTTTCTCCAGTACAAGAAGAGTGGTAGATTAGTACTGCACATTACTATTCTTGATTGACTTTCTGTTCCAGGTTAAATCAGGCTGATGGTCAGATCCAAGAGTCTTGGCACTTTTCACCATCCCAGACAGCACTATTCTTGCAGTCTGCTCCAAGCTCAAACTGCTTTGCTTTCATCTGGAGGCTTAGTACTGCCTTCCCCTATTTATGGTCAGAAGCATATCACCCTTAGAAAATACCACACTGGGCAAAGTGAAGGCTGCTTTCTTTGAGGTTTGCTTTTTGAAGTCATCTGTAGTAAAATGCACAGGCCATAACTTATCTGCACCCCATTAGTGCCTGAATTGATTGACACTGCTGACATTTCATTAGGGCAGTGTCAATAGCAGATATTGATCCAATGGCTGATATAAATTTGCAAGGACCAAGCCCACCTGATCTAGTTGGAAATTGTCCACTGGAGGAGCACTGTCTTGAAGTAAGCATGCCACCTCTCAACTGGGCTTTGGAGGCAAATGAGAAGCTGCCTTCAACTTTTGAGCCCTAGAGTCTGTAATGGTGATGTGCTGGCAGGATTGGTGGTGGCAACTGGTCTTGGTGCACTTTATGGCTATATGTCTGACCAGCTATTCTGAAAGTCATGGAATGTTTTTGTTGTGATGGGTGGAGGCTGCTATTGCTGGGGTTCCTCCTCCACACTTGGTGAAAGATTTTGGGCCTACTGAGCTTGAGTTTTCAGCTTTCCACAGGTCTCCTCTTTCTCAGGGGCTAGAGATACACCAAACTTCTCCTGCAAGAGCTTTATGCTGTACTGATCAAGGTGGAAGAAAAGAAAGTACAATCTCTTCCCTTAATGCCATGCATAGAAGTAGGAGAAATATTCCTACTGCTCTTTTTTCCCCTTTAATAATTGCTTCAGTAGGGAAGAGAAGTGGAAGGGGAAGGAAAGACATCTATGTGATACTCTTTACCAAGATCACATCTGCAAGAAGGATTGGTAGAACGAGGCAAAGAGCAGGAGGAGCCATCTAGTTTGCTCACCCACCAAATGACTAACCCACGCTAGACTTGAGAGAACTGTTCTGTAGTAAAGAAAGGCATTTATCCTAAGGTGGGTAAAACTAACCACTGAAAGGGAACGAAGCATGAGATACTACTCAGTAATAGTTAACACTGCAACAGTTGTCCTAAAAGTTGTCTCTGCTCAATTCCACCTCCCCCCTTGTGTTGTATACTGAAAACAAATTGGGCCCTGATTCAACAAAGTATTTCAGCTCCCCAGTTCAATTCAGTCTTTGCATTGAGTTTGGTGTAGGATTTTGGGTCATGAAAAGGAAGTAAGAGGCTAAAGCTAGGTTTTGTTGCCCCTAGTTTTGACAGGAGGCCTATAGCAGGGATTTTGGCTCTTTGGATCGTGATCACAGTTCAGTCTCATCTGAGGCCATGCAGGTCAATATCGCTCTCAGCAATGGACTGGCTCTAAACTAGGCCAACCAGCAACAGACTGGTGGGTCTGTGGAAGGTGTGCTTTGCTGCCTGCAGCAGCTTTGGGGAAATAGGTCTGAATCTGGTTGTTCTGCAACATGCTAAGGCAGTCTGCTCTTTGGTTAAAGCAAAGAAAACAGCAGTGAGGGCGAAGCAGCACCAAAAGAGGCAGTCACTTTCCATTTCAGAGCCTTGTTTAAGAACTGCAACAAAGCTCCCCACTTCCAAAGGTGCACAGTGGCCTCTCCAAGCAGAAAACCAGCTCTAACAGCTAAGCCTGCAGCAGGAGAAAATCTGTGTGCTGTTTTCCCTGGGAGTACAAAGAGAAGGAGGCCTCTGTAAATGCTAAATGTATGGGCAGAAAGCACTTAGGTCTGGGTGAGTGGAAGAACAAAGGAGCACTTGATCCAAGAGACTGAGCTGCTCTCAAGAAATGCTCTTGTGTGGATGTAAATGCATGCACTTGTGCACACAGAGTAAGAGACTTTGATATTTCCTTTGGAAATTTGATTCCTTAGCTCAGCACATGCTTAGTTAAATGTGTAATCACACAATTTGAAGATTCAATGCCCATCACTCAAGCTGACTGATTTGAATGATCCTTTCTTGCAAAGCAGGTGTCAGTGCTATTCGTAATCAAGATCTGACTGATTTATCAAGGAATCAGGCTTCATGTAGCATTGTACATCCATTGTGCACTGCCCTAGATGTACCAGTGCAGCAGTATCTTGGGCTTTTAATCTGGAACTGAAATCCTGAGAACAAATCCTGGGCACAACCTATATGTGTTTCTTTAATGAGCTGTTTTCGTTTTGGTGACAGACCAGTGACCTCTCTACTATCAGACATGAATCCTAGTCTCTTGGTTGTAAATAGTTAGCAGTGATAGAGAGATTTCCAATTAACTGGATAAATGAGGGCAGTGCTATTATCCTCTCTGGGAGAGATGGAGACATGAAGAGGCATTGTGGTTAGCAGAAGACCTCCCACTTGGCCAAAGGGTCAGGCCAGCAGAATAATCAATTTTCCTGAATTTCAGCCTGGGCCATGATGCTTTTGGGATGTGACAAATGTGACTTGGAACCCTGCCTGCTTCTCTTCTCCATTCCAGACGTTCTAAAGCAAATCAGGATGACTACAGATCCATACCAAGTATGAAGTAGATAGGGCAAACTCTCAACCAGTCTCTTCTTAATATGCATGCTTGCTCTCAAACACAGATCAGCCTAATTGGCTGTCAGCAAGCACAGATGTCTCTCTACAAGAGTAGTTGGGTGCCATGTGAATTGATTGCAAACACAAAATGCAACCAGATTAAAATTTGACCTACAGTAACCAATTTCTAAGACAGGGAGCAAGCAGTAACAATGTGATGGAAGGTTTGAGCTCTGGGAAATCAGTTATTGGCTGTTGTTGGATCCTTCTGGAGGGTCTTTCCCTCCCTATGTGCCCTGTTTTTTCTTCAGATGAGCAGCTTGGGGGACACAGATCTCTATTAAGTCATGATGAAAGGATTAACCCCTTTCTTGCACATAAAATGACATTAACTGTCCCTTAAAAGGCCTTTTTCAATGCCATGGATATAATTCTTCTTTCCTTGAAGTGATATCACTTGTTACTTGGATGGGAAATTTTCACATATCTTATAAGTTGAAACTGTAATTGCTTAGGAGGAAACTACGTGAATACAGTTTGTCCAAAGCAACATTAAAATGTGTTTGGTAGCAAGCTTTGGCTTTTGCTTTTGCATGCTACCGTATCTGTAAAGTCGGGATCAATAGGATTTTGCAGAAAGGCTATTATTTAACATTTCTTCCTAGCAGGCAGCAGACTAACCTACAAAAATCTTCTTTCCCTCTAAAATCCTGCATGAAAGACTGGGTAGTGAAACATTCCTATCCCAGAGATTAACTAATTGCTCAGCAGTCAGACATTTTCACTGCACAGCCAAGGACAGAGATTGCTCTCCTACATGCAGACAGAGCAACGGCTGGACGCAAAACAGTTCCTGGAACAGGAGGATTAAGGAGAATTTACTGGAGAGCAATTAAAACAGTTGTTAGAGCAATTTGTTTTTGAGGCAGAATTTCACATCAAAGTAAAGCTGTCTGAGGAGTATACAGAGCAGAACAATGAAGCCATCATTCCAGGCCATCTATTCTGCACTCTCAAAGTGTAGACTAATAAAGTGAGCAAAAAGAACATGGAGATTTACAGGAGTAAATTAGGTGAGGCAGCTTAAATGCAATTTGCATTTGGAAAGAGATGCCCTGGCTTCAGTTTCTCTTGGCTCTGGCTCTTTGTGGCTTCAACTCCCTTTCTGCCAGGTTTCTTGACTCTGCCATATTCAGCAGAGGTTTCTCACTGTACACCTCAGTTGCAGAGGCTCCTGCCTGTGCAGGACACCCTGGTTGGAGGCTATGCTCATGCATAAGTTGTACCAAAAAGTTGTTAATGGAAGCTGAGTCAGAGGCAGTACTCTTTGCTGGCCATTAGCTGGTGTTTGTTGGTTTTGCTGACTTAGTCTTCCCATCCTGGCTGTCTACCCCTACCTCCTTGTCATGTCCTAACCTAACGAGGAGGCATTATTACAAACTCCCCTTGGGACTGAGAGCTGAAACTGCATCTTGTGAGTGATACTGCTATTGCCCTCTCTGTTTTGGAGGGGCAGTAAGCCTGTAATGACACCAGTTTTCAAGACAGGGAGTCAATCAATCCAGATAGGGAGCCAATCAATCTGGACACTGACTCCCCTCCACAGTGCATGTGTATTAAAAGGAAGATTCATTAACATATTAGGAGTTAATGAAAATATATTTAATATATAAAATAAAGTTTCAAAGCAATTTAACATGCAGGTATTAATAGCAAATCACACTCTCTGTAACCTGTATAGGATTAAAAAAACTTTGGTTTTGAAGCAAGCTTGTTTACCAAATGTTACATATAAGGAATTGAGCTTGACTGCCCTTGCCATGACAATATCAAAAAAGAGGGTCCCGGATATGCTCTGGTTTGGCAACTGAAGGCTCCTAGAGAGGGCTGGTCTTCAAGTACTGAGGGAGGAAACATTCTAGACTCACCTGAGCACATCAAGCAATGACCTGGGAAGGGTTTGCTGGTGATGACAGACCTTAGCAGCTCATAGTGCTGATGTGGGAGAGAGCAGACCAGGATATGTCTTGCAACATTGTGGAGTGGGATAAAATTCACAGTGCAAATGGATGTTTGTATGGGAGTAGTCATTGCCATCTCACGGGGGCTCATTTCCTAGGAGCTGCAGGAAGGCTCAGCTCTGTTCCCCACCAACCACTGGAGGGTTTTCCTGAGGAGCAGGATAAGAACAGGGGGACTTTGCCTTCTCTGCTAGTGGTTCATCTCACTGCTACATACAAATAAAAAGCCTGATTTTTCACAAGTTCTCGTGTGTGCCCATCTATCTGCCATGGTCTCTTCTGTGCAGTTGTCGCTCATCCTCCCTCTGCAGTTTTTGAAATAGTATTGTTTATCTGGAAGGACTGGCTAGCCTCAGAGGCTGGGTGGGGAATGCAGGCTATAAGCCAGCATGCTGCGGGGAGTAAAAATAGCATCAGATGAAGGGTATAATAGACACACGCAGAGAAAAGCTTTACAGGAGGGCTTTTTATAAGATCTGCACCAAACCCTGACATTTGCACTGCTAGAGGCAGGGGTTTGGATACTTCCTACCCACCGTCACGCAGAGGATGTCTGCATCTAAGTGACATACAGAAAGCTCCTGGTACAGACACAAGAGACAAACAGGCATTTCAGGGTACAGCTTCTCTGACCTGTTTTAACATCTAGCTGCAGGTGAAATGACTCATACCCTCCTAGTCCCTTTTTCTCTCCTTCAACTGTGCAAGGCTCCTGGAGGATGAGTTCAGATGCAGACACAAGCTTTGCAGGTGAACCCTGTTGCGGAAATTGGGTGGTTTTGGAAGTTTGTTCTTAGAAGCAGGAAAGTAGCACACTAGTCTGAACACTGCACACCCTGGGCTATCCAGTGTCTCAGCCCTGGATCTGACACAAATTCATCTCCTTCATTAGCATGAGAAGAATGGCAATTACTTTTCTACGTTGCACTCTGAGGTGTGAAAATTAACAGTAATTTTGGAAAACATCTTCACAAAAGTTTATTTTATGATGGCAACTTTGGTATAAATTAAGTGCTCCTTGTTGTTCTCAGTTCTATTTGTTTGGGTTCATTAGCACCGTCTCCAAAGAAAATGAGGTCTGTGTGATCTCAGTATCTGTCTAATATTGGTTATCTTGTCAAAAAAGCTTTAAACTCTCTTTTCCAACTTCAGTTTAATTTTGTGTGAAGGGCTCACCTTGAACCATTTCAGGCCAAGGTGGCAGTGGAAGACAACTCTCCTATTTCAGAAACAGAACCTATATAGAAGGGTGCATAGACCAACAGACAATGTGATGGCTGCCCATCAGTTAGCTTCTACTTAACCTTTGCCAGCTCATTAATTAATGTCACCTCCATTCCCCTTCCTTCCCCAAGTAAATACATTAAAAGCAAATCCTGTCTCATGAGATGCTGGATTTGTTTCGCATGGGGTAATCTTTCACAAACCCATCTACAGAGGAAATTAAGTCCTACATCAAACCTCTGTCACACTGATGAATTTAGCACTTGCCATGAGACACATGGGTGTGGCTCTTTACTCCTCAAGATGTGCTATACACACACAGTTAATTCAGTTTTCTTTTGATTAACTCTTCTGGGGCTTGTACCTGTTCCTGAGACATACACTTGGACAGGCCTGTGTGTAACCTCTCTGAAAAGAATCAGGGACAACTCAAATATCTCCTCCAATTTAAGATTTAAAAATAAGCCTCTCACAATTTGCTGGAGAATATTAGATTGCTTGAGGTGTTTTTCTGTTCTTCTTTATAGAGAAAAATAGCAGTTATTAGACATTAATAGAATAAAATCTTAATGCAAACACATTTAATCCTATTCCATCTTAGGTTAACTGTGGAAGTGGATTTTATCCAACCTCACACAAAAAAAAAAAAATCCTAATATGGAAACATTTAGTAGTGAAAAACAACTATTAACTGCTAGAATTCACATCTCATTTTCCCCCCACCCTCCAGTTTCTTGTCTGGATAAGAGGATCTTTCTTTTCTTTTGCTTGTACACATCTAATGACATCAAGTAGTTGTGACCAAGACTAGATCCCTGGGCTAGGTGTAGTGCTCCCTCGGCTGAGGGTGGACATCCAGAAGAGGGAACAGTCTGCATGGTGGTGGCACAGGGGTGAAATGGTTTTCTTGTGATGACAGAGGAGTTCCGTAGGTGAATCAGGACCAAGAGTCCCATCTTCAAAGTACCATAATATCACAGTGTGAACTGGCATATGAGGGTCTGCTTGGTTATGCATTTCAGAGTGATGAAAATAGCAAACAGCTATGATCACGTTCAGGTTACACAAGAAAGCCAAAGTGAAGGCAAGCAGAGGGATGTGAATCAACTCTTTCTCTCCCTTGGAAATGTGGCTTCACTCAATTCTTGAGTTCCAGCTAACCTCTGAATTTTTTAGTCCCTGAGCATTTTCTGTGCTAGTTCAGAGTACAGCAGGTTTCCTTCTTCGAAGGAGCCATTTCTGTCCTAAGCAGAGAAAGAGGAAAGGATTTATTGAAGAGCTCAGTTAGGCTCTTGTCTGTATCCTGCAAGAGGCTGAAGAAACATCTTCTCCTGGGGAGGCAAAGACAGGGCTTTGGAAGTGTGAGTGGTCACTGGATCCTTGGTCTCATTCAGCTGGAGCAGATTTGCCCTGCAAATCTGGTGGTGTTGGCTGCCTATCCATGTAGCAGGAACACATTCAGCTTTCCGTGAAGCATTGGCCTTATGCTGTGGCATGGCAACAGCTGAATTCAGGTCTCCCCTGTGCCACTGGGCTTAGTTCATCATCTTGGCAAGTGGATCTGGGGTTAAAAAAAATTGTGATTTCTTGGCTTTCAAAAGTGCCCACTTCAGGAGTTGGAGCTACAGGTGATGTGAAATTAGGGAAGACTTGCTCTTTTCTCTCTGGCTTCAGGAGTTTGAGCTACAGGTCATGTGAAATTGGCAAAGTCTTGCTCTTCTGCAGAAGGCAGCAACAGTCATGGGTAATAAATTATATTCTGTTTGGGTAGATAGCCTCTGGCTTTTGAACTGAGAGGAGAAAAAGGAGAAATGAAAGAACAATGGAAGACTGGATTAAAAAAGGGAGGCAGGGGTACTTTTCATTATAATATGAGTATTTGGAGAGGAATCAAAAAATAGGTCTGTGGTCTGTGTTGTTGCTCTGGTCTTTATAAACTGCTAGCAACATAGAAGTTACCCAAGTTACTTTCTGTCTCTACCAACCACACATTGAGTGATGCCCTGGACACAGGCATGTTGTGAACCCCTGCCAGGCTGCAGGAAGCTGCCTGCCTTGCAGCATCCCTGTCTGCTGCCAACAACCAGGTACAAGCTGATGAGTAGAGAGGAGGATGCTGAAGCTGAGAAACAGAGGTATGGCAGCAGGGAAGCATTGGGTAGAGGAAGTTTTCTCCACCCTAGATGTTTTCAGAGATCCAGCCACTCTGGCCTGGCCTGACACAGGGCAGAGGTGCACACCTGGACAGGTTGACCAGTGGAGGAATCAGCCATCTTCTCTGAGACATGGCTTGGGGACACATCGTTGCCACTGACTGCTTCCAGCCTTGAGTCATTTGCCAGATGCCACGTTGCCCTCCAGGGAACAAAAGGCACAAACAAAACAACACAACCCACCTTCCAAATCTTCATTTAGAGAATGTGGCTTCCATTAAATGCAACTAATTTTGAATCAAGGGCAACTTTTCCTGCATTTATTTGCCATTCCCAATGGCTTCTCTGATGATCAAGAGAGCTGTTCCATGAGGGCAGATGCTAATAAGAAGTGCTTCTGAATGAGTGTATGTGTTGCTGCATCTAGGTCAGAGGAGTCAGATGAAAGTGTCTATCTGTGTTTTTTTTTTAACTGGGCTTCTAATAGGCATGTTAACTTTCCCAATTATTATAAGCAGCTGCATCTATCAGCAGCACACAAGATTCTATTTACTATGTTTGAAAGCTCTCTAATTAAGCTTTGAAGTCCAGCTCATTCCAGATTCATGCAGGGCAGGAGCTGTAGCCATCGTTGCACTCCTCTGATGACTTCTGAAGATGTAAGATTTGAAAACAAGCATTTCTTTGCAAATATGGACAGGCTTAAGAAGTCTTTTTATAAAAATAGATACTGAAATCTGGATAGTCAAATGGATACTTCAAAACCTACATTTGACTGCCACAGAGTTTTGTTTATGTGGTCCAGGGCTTTATTTTACTTCTCTTGCCAACACTATCCCTTCACAGTCTATAGCTGCATTTAATCATGTGCTGTTTTTCACCTCAGTATCATCATCCAATGAACCAGTTTCCCTGTCCTGCCTCAGTCCCACATTCAAGAACACCAAATGAACCTAAAGGGAAAAAAAAAGGATTTCATACCAGGAACATGCGTAAAATCAACAAAAGTTTTTTTACTCTCCAGATCCTCCCATAGCTTGAGGCTCAGATTCCTTTTTCTATAGATGCCTTAGTGATGCCACAGGGTGAAATGACTGTAGCATTAAATGGCACGGTGGATGTTGCTGAGTTTTATGATCACACCTCATGTTATGGTGCTTCTCCATGGTGCTTCCAGCACATATTGGGCGTGTGAATTTTCCGGAAGACACTTATGTTGCTGTGTGAAGCTATACAACACGGCACATGGGATACCTAATTGCACTCTCTAGCTACTCCTACAAAACTAGCAATAAGCAAAGCTAAAAGGTTTTTGAGTGCATTTGGGTTTTCCATGCTCTGGAAGGGTAGGTACTTTGAATTAAACTTGCAGCTGAATGTAAATCTCCACTGAATTGCTGTTTCCTTTGGATCTGTACTAAAGATAGTGACAGAGCAGGTGTGAGTGTAATGGGTAGGTAGAAATAGGTATTTGAGGCTAGCTTTCTTTCTTTCTTCTCTGTATTGAGTTTGGTTCCTTCTCTTGGTGTTGGGATATTTTTATTTCTTCAAGGATCAATCTTCTACATCAATAAAGGTGAAATCCACTTTTAATCTATAATTTTAAGAAAGTATGTGTGTGTGTATGCACATTACTGCACCAATTAAAAAATGTGTAGTGGCTTAGCAGTTACCTGCCCCCCCACCTTTTGATATAAACCCCGGCTAGGACTCAGAACACTGGAAGTTAATAAATGAAGCTTTATATTTACAGCAATGCACAATATACAAGCAAATATTTTAAATATATAACAGATATTTACAAATGTATACAATGAAAAGGTAATACAGAAACACCACACCCCTCCCAGAGACCAAAATCCCCAAGAGGGGTAACCAACCAACCCTACCACCTTTCCCCCCTTCCCCAATCTTATCTCACTACCTGTTAATGCTGCAGATAAGCTGAGGTAGATTGGCCAGGGAGGTTAGCAATAGAAAGAAGTTAGTAGTATTACTCAGAATTAGCTACCAAGGCAGAGACAAAGGAGACCATGCAAAGAACAGCTACAGTCAGAGCTGTCTGAACCCATCTGCCCTCTCTATATATTGGTTATAACTTTTAAAACAACTTTTTTTCTTTCTCACTAAAGCTCTGGGTGAAGTGACATACTGTGTTTTCCTCTCTCAGCCAATTGTCTAATTTCTCACTGAAATTCTCCAGTTAGTTCAAACCAGCACACTACTATGTCTTGGTCAGCTCCATTTGAATTCAGTATTAGATATTAAGATAGAAAGGAAGGAAAAATGGCAGTTCTCTCACTGCTGTTTCCCCATCTCCCAGCACTGTTTGCCACATGTGATGTCTTTGATACTGATTCTGTTGTGGATTTGTCACCCACAGATCATCTTCCGGAAGATCAGCGATGTGAAGAAGGAAGAAGAGGAGCGCCTGCGCCAGAAGAATGAGGTGACACTGAGCATCCCTGTGGACCACCCCGTGCGGAAACTCTTCCAGAAATTCAAACAGCAAAAAGAGATGCGTAATCAAGGCTCAAGCCACATTGACCCAGAAAGGAACCAGCTTCAGGTGGAAAGCAGGAGCGTGCAGAATGGGGCCTCCATAACAGGCACCAGTGTGGTCACTGTGTCTCAGATCACCCCCATCCAGACATCCCTGGCTTACATGAAAACCAGTGAGGCCATAAAGCAGAACAACAGGGATGCGATGGAGCTCAAGCCAAATGGAAACGGAGACCAAAAGTGTCTGAGAGTGAACAGTCCCATGCGGATGAAAAACGGGAACGGGAAGGGGTGGCTTCGACTGAAGAACACGATGGGCACCCACGAGGAAAAGAAAGAGGACTGGAACAACGTGACGAAGGCCGAGTCCATGGGGTTGCTATCCGATGACCCCAGAAGCAACGACTCAGAGAACGGTGTAAATAAAAACCCACTGCGGAAAACAGACTCTTGTGACAGTGGGATAACAAAAAGTGACCTTCGCTTGGATAAAGCTGGTGAGGCTCGCAGCCCGCTGGAGCACAGCCCTATTCAGGCTGACGCTAGGCATCCTTTCTACCCCATTCCTGAGCAGGCCTTACAAACTACGCTGCAGGAAGTCAAGCATGAACTCAAAGAAGATATCCAGCTGCTAAGCAGTAGGATGGCTGCCCTTGAGAAACAGGTGGCAGAAATTTTAAAAATATTGTCTGAAAAGAACGTACCCCAGATCTCTTCCCCCGAGTCTCATTTATCACCCCAGCACCCCACCCAGATACCCTGTCAGGATATTTTTAGTGTTTCAAGGCCTGCATCACCCGAATCAGAAAAAGATGAAATCCACTTTTAGCATATACCTATGTGTATATATGTATACAGTATATATGCAGAGGTGTATATATACCTTTATACATATATATATGTGTGTGTATATGGTAAATATATATATACATATATATTTTCACTTGCATCCAATCTGACTTGAACACACCAAGGATTTTGATATGTAAATATTGCATGTCCAGCTGGATTCTGGCCTGCCAAAGAAAACAATTATTAACATAGATATTGCTTGTATAATATGCAGTTGACTGCATGCACACTTTACATTTATTTATAATCTCTATTATGTAATAAAAGAATGACTTTTGTTTAACAAAGGCAATGTACTACTTAAAGAATCAGGGTCTAACCTGCCAATATTGCCATGACAGTTTTGATCTCAGGCTGGGTGAATTGAGCTTTTATTTCCTCGCTGTCTTTTCTGCCGAGTTAAACAGTAGATTAATACGATGTGGAGGACACATTCAGACTCCAATTAGTATTGTTTCCTGGTATCATTTTGTTACAATATACTCTGTATTTGGTGATAAATTCCCTCACTCTTCCTAAAGGGAGGGCTCTGCTCAGTGGCCAGGGAAGGGCACCATGTCTGGTGCTGGGGTAGATTGCTGGGATTTATTTGTGTGGGTATTGTGCATGCACAGCCTTTTAGTTCAAGTATCCTCCTGCTCTTTTAACATCATAAGTAAGAAATAGTAATGGTGATTTATGTAACAAAATGAAGCTAACAGAAACTTTCTCAGCTGCACTCTCTGAGTGTTTGGGGGTAACTTATTTCTTGAAAGCCTCCTTTTACTGATGACGTTTTTACTAATCTGTTAGAGTAATATTATGCAGATTCTTGTTGCAGCACTCAACGATGGTGTCCAGTTCTGTCAGTGTCTTCATTAGGATGTCCCATTTTTGCAGGGTTGAGGTTGCTCTCCCACTGTCCCTCCTCATTGCCTTTGGCAGAATGATTTTGCATAAGGTCTGAGCAAGGGAGAGAACAATCGTAGTTCAGCTCCTTCGGAGCTATATGAGCAGGTTTGAAAGCCTGAATTTAAAAGGCTGCAGTGAATTCCCCCTCCACCCATTTCTGACAATGCCTATCAGTCTGCAACTGCCTTTGAGAAAGAGAGAACATAGCAGGTCGGGGTGAAATTCACTTTAGTCCAAGGCACCTGGATGGTAATGTTCAGGTGTGAGTGGTGGGTATGCTAGTGAGATGAAGTCCTCCTTAAGGTGCTGTCCTTTGCTTTCACGTTGGATTTGTGAAAGTTTTCAGTGCATGGGATGAGCATGCATCAAGAGTAGACTTACAGTGCCCAGACAGGCAGCCGTCACTGGTCCTTCAGGTCTGTGGCAGATGCTCCATCTCTTTTATTAGCTGGCTGCCATCAGCAACTTCCAGTACTGAGCCGTGCTCAGGCCCCTCATCTCCACTTCATTGGCTGAAACATTGCCCTCCATGTGGAACAGCTGGCTTCACAGGGCTGCAGCATGACAGGCTCTTGTACTGGATCTTGTTTATTTTCATGTTTGGAGCTGAGGTTTGGGGCTCTGCCTGGGTCTGAATCTGAGTGTGGTGGATTTTTTTGCCTCTCCAGTTGCATTTACTTTGAATCCAAATACATGTCATGCACAGCAGAAATAGCCATGAGTACAGTACAGCAGTACAGCTCAAAGCCAGCCCAGTAGAGTGCAATGCCTCCCTCAGAGGAAGATTTGTCCTCCACACTTAAATGGCCTCTTGCATCAATATTCAATGTTTTCAGAAGTGCCTGGAGTAAAACATTTTTGTATGACAAAGCATCACTATCAATCAAGTAAATAAAAGACATCCAATTAGTGGGCATCCTTACCAGACACCAATGCCAGATCCATTACTTAATATTAAACTAAACGAGATCTTTTAGTGAAAAACAAAACAAAACAAAACAAATTAAAAAAAAACCACCATAAAACACCAAACCAAACCAACAAAAAAAGACAACAAACAAACAAACAAAACCCTACCCCAAAAAACCCCCAGAACAAGCAGAAAATCCCAAACTCAACCAAAACAGAACACAAAACCCAGAACAAACCATCTTTCAAGACAGGAACCTGTATCTTGAGGAGAACGTATCTTCTTGTGTGAAATCCAGACCCATGAACTCCCAGAAGTTCGTAAGAAAGTCAAAGAAGTTTTTACTTCTGTTGTGTTAATTCATGAAGGCTCTTTGGAGGATGATGGTCTTTCTCATTTGCTGTTCCTTTCTGTTCTGTTTCTGCCCCTTCACCACTTCCTTTCTTTAGGAAATTATAGACACAAACCAGGAAGACTAAAAGGCCATGAAATGGGACAACTCTTCCCAAAGCCTGATGGTTAGACTGCCAGCTCATTCCAGTTTTTCACAGCTGCAGGTGCCACTTTCAAAACTCTCAGCTGAATTTTGCAGAGGCTGTTCTAATACAAGTGCAAATCTGTAACTCCACAACCATGCTTTGTTCTGCAAACTGTACTTGCAAAACAGAAGGACCTGTAAGATCCTACTCTAAATCCTACCCTGCGACTGTGAAAGAATTTGAGTGGTATAGGGTTAAGGAGTTAGAGGGTTGCTGCAAGCTACTGGGATATGTGCAGGCCTTGTGAGTGCAATTTAAGTGGCAAGCTTTGGCGATCTGAATGCTCTTGCCCAACTTTGGATTGCTGGTTGAGCCAGACACAACTGCCCAGAGCTGCCTCATCAATTGGTGAGTTGTGCAGGCTGTCTTGGGGCTAGATTTTGGTAAAGTTTCTTGAATGCATGAATCTGCCATGATGTGATGATGCAAAAAAAGCCAATGGGGTAATCAGGGTGCTCACTTAGAAAGTTTTAGCCTTAATGGCATTCCTCTGCCTTTGCAAAGGACTTTCTTTCTCTGTAACTGATACTCTGGATAGAACTGCATGGCATGCAAAGGGATCTCTTTTTAGGTTTGTCTTGCAAGTCAGATGTATCTTTGTGCTGCTTTACGGTGACAGAACATCACAGAATTGATCTGACCTTGAAATTTGTTTGAGTCCAGAATGTCTATTACATGTCTGGTTAAAATGTATAGTGGCTAAAAGCTATAAATAATATGAAATACCGAGTTCATGAAACAAATACAGTGTTTCCAGGTCTGCTTCAAGTGCTGCTTTGACCCTGGTATTTCAATGTTGTTCACTGCAAGTTTCAGTGGAACCAGCTTGTACTGTATGAGGCAGTAGGGCAATGGGTGTTGTGCCAACTCCATAACTGCAGCCTATGGATGGGTTGTCCCAGATCTTGTGTGCTGGGTGTGCAGCTGGACACAGCAGGGTAGACATTGGTCTATTGGTGACTATTGCTCTGAAAATTTGGCTTGTTTGATTCTGAAGCACTTTGCCTCCAAAATGCCAGGGTTGGAGCATTATATGTTGTTTTGTGAAGTTGTTACCAGGGACTGGGTCAGCTTTCCCTTTCCCTTGTGTTTGTGCATGATGCCATCAAAATGCTGCCAACTGGGGCATTCCTTTTCTGTTAAAGAAGCATGAGTCATAGTCTTGTAGTTCAGGCTTGACTGAAAGTAATCACCTGTAGTCATTAAGTGCAATAAGGACACAGATGTGTCTGTTTCACCCAATCCAGTGCTTGAACAGCTACATGCTGTGTGGAGGGAGCTCTGGGCTGCATGCTCTCCTTTCCTTTCCCTCCAGAGCTGTATACCTGTACAGGTGTTCCTGCCACGTGCTGGTTACAGAGTTCTTAGCCATGTACCTTGTGCTTTATGTGTTCAAAGCATTTTACCTGCACACAAGTGGATTTTATCTTTCTGGACTTTGGAATAGAAATCAAATGTGCACAGAAGAGTAAACACTTTCCAAAGCAATTGAACTGGACTACCTTTAATAGTTTTTTGGTTTTTTTTTTTTCTTTTTGGGTGCTAATGTTGTGTATAAGAGGTAGAACAGCACTTCAGAATGCACTCTGAAAAAAAAATGTTGTAGTGAAGATTCAGTTCTTCTGAATTTGTATTTGTAAATCCTCTTTCTCCATCTTTCTGTCTTTGCCAGGGGACAGGGGTTAGAGCAGAGCTGACTCTGGAAGTGACAATCTTAAGCTTTGCCCATTTTTCTTTATCCTGCTCTGCAGAAGTAGCACAACTATAGGGACTCAATGCTGCTGGCACCAAAGTTTGGGTTCATTGCTAGATTCAAATTCAGTCTTCATTTACCGCCACATGGAAAGCAACTCTGTTAACACAGGTGTGAACTGAAGGTTGAATCTGCTGATCATATTGGACCTGAGAGTGCGTTTTGGATCCCAGGACAATTCTAGAGAACTGGCAGCTGCAGCAATAATGTGGTACTCTGCAAGCCGTGAGCAATCGCTCTGGAAGTAACTGAGATCATTACACAGACGTCATCATTTGATGGGTCAGAAAACAGATGCTGTGCTCATGAAATAGCTTGGAGGCTTCAGGGGGAAAAGGACATCCTGAACTGCAAGGGAAAATAAAAAGGCAAAGGTCTAATGCAGAATTTGAAAATGAGGAGTTAGAGGGGCTTGTTAGAATAAATTGAGACTTTTAACTTGGATTTTGAGCATTTAGAGACCCCAAACCTGTATTTTTAGCTAACAGAATTTGTCATATTGTTAAAACTAATTTTTGTTGTTTTTTTTTTTTTTTTAGTGAGGTGTCATCAAAGTGATACTTGTTTTTTAAAGGAAGTGTTCAAATGCTGTTTTCCTACAGAAGAAGGTTTTAACAGGTTTTGTTACTTTTTTTTAATAGGCTGTATCTAAAGTCCATTTTTTGTACTGGAAGTTCTCATATTAACACATATCTTCAAGTCTATAAGATCTAAATACTTTATAGTCTTACTCCTGCCATCCTTGTTAGAGAGGGTTTGAGAGCTGGCATTTCTCTGGAGAAAGCGATCTCCCTTGTGGCAGCCTGAGCTCTGTGATTCTCCCTACCTGAGCTGCATTGAGAGCTGGGAGCACTAAACAGCAGTAGTTTGCCTTTTTTTTGGCATTTCTAGATCTCACCATTATAGTTCAGTGAATTTAAGAAAGGAGATAGGGAAGTTGACACTTTTCCTTCACATCTGCCTGTGCCACCAAAGCAGCACTTTATCCTTCTAGATTTCCTTATCTCAGCATACTTTATATAATTTTCCTTTTTAATTTTTTTTTTTTTTTTAGTACAAATGGGTAACTCCATCTCTATGTGTTCTGTTTGGTTTAATGTGTTACACTGCACTTCAAAGTTCAGTTAAAGCAAAGTGGTGAATGGAGCTAAAATAGAAAAGAAATCCATGTTATTTGTGGCAGAAAAGCAGCAAATTTTCATACTGACATAAAGAATATTGTGCGAAGATCAGTTTTTGTGACAATTTTGTGCTGGAAGGATGTGTTTAATAATACAGAAAATTGACCTTGTCTTGCACAGCGAGATGACAAGGAGTATATTGATTTTGAATACTCAAATGATAGAAGCATTCAAAAAGAGCTTGACCAGGCCATGATAAATAAATTAAATTTATTTATTTATGTTGTGGTAATTAGCCTTCTGCTATAAGGAATCATCTGAGGCAATATTCTCACAAACCTCCTTATCCTTTGTCCATAAAGTAGATAAATATATTTCTTCATTATTTTCTCTGTGGAAATGTAAGCTTGCTTGGCCTATGGTCTCAGACTGTTGGTGGGCACCAACTCTGTATCTGGCTGTCTGCCACAGATTTGTCAATTATTCTTAATTAAAAGCCTTATTAAAAGGATTTTGAATGAGACTGGGCTCAGCCCTACATGCCTCCATCTCCAGTGACATGACTGTATGTTATCTGGATCAGAGTGGATTTGCTTCAGACTAAGCAATGGCAGAGAATATTTCTGTGTGCAGAGGACACACCATATGTATATATACCTATTCATTTGGAATGGGAACTTAGATCTGGCCCATTTAATACAAGTATTTTGGACAGGTGGAATAAATTGTGCTCTGCAGGTGTTGGTCTCTTTGCTGCAAACTGCTAGACAGTAAGTGAAATGAATCCAGCTCCAGGTCAGCTGCATCAAGCTCCCAGTCTGATCTTGTCTGTATAAAAAAAGGTGCCTCTAAGAGAAACCACTTATTTACCATCTTTCCAGCACAGAAGCACTTTCCTGTAGGTGTGACTAATAGGACAAAACACTGAAATGTCTTAGCATGCAGACAGGAGCAAAGCGACCAGCTCCTTAGCTGCTAGTGAAAGCTCTACAAAGACAATCAAATGCTCGGTTCTTGGCCTGGAGTGATCAGCATTTTAATTTTTCACCCCAGTGCCACGACACGATAGTCCAAGAAACCAAGTTTTCACAGGTACATAGCAGTTGAGATGCTCCTCATCACAACGCACAGCTCCCGAGACACAAAAGGGAATCACCAGTCATTTTGGGAGCAGTGACAGAGTGCCAATTATTTGAGATCTTTGGCTGCTCTGGAGTGCTGAGAATGTGAGGAGTTCTAGCACTGAGCTGTGTCATGCAATGGAAAGAGGACAAGGCTTGGACACATCCCCACAAAGGGGAAAATTGTAGTAAAGTGCCAGCAAGGTATAGAGAGTCACCAACTCTCAGGTGATTGCTGAGGCCACAGCAGGGCTCTGGCTTACTGCTGTGCCATGGCAGTAGAGAGAGGAGAAGGAGGAGAAAGGATTTAAAGAAAATGTCCAGAAATAGTGACAATGTTCCACTGAAGTCAACAATTACTAGTGTTTGCATTGTGACAGTTTGTGCCATCATTATTTATTTATTTGGAGGTTGGTAGACTCTTTCCTTCAGGTGACATTTGAGGATGAGGCAGACTGGCAGCCCTTTCTGGAATGACAGCTGTGGGAGAGGGAAGGGCCATTGGAGAATGCTCAAATATAGATGTCTTGAGGGGAAAATGTGGGCTTTAGGAAAGCCAGCTGCACTTCTAGCTGACTGAAACTATGGCAGAAGGGGGCATATAGTGTCCAGCCTTTGTCACATCTGAGTATGGACACTGTATCTGAAGATGGCCTTGATGTGGACAGGTGGATTGGACCAAATGATTTCCAAAAGGTCTCTTCCAGGCTGTGTTGGTTTATCATTCAGTGCTTCTATGGATTTTAATAGCTCAAATAGCGAAGAGGTAAAAACTAGAGGGGTCTTAGTTATGTTCAGTTATTTTCTGGCTTTCTATTTAAATAACTTACTGAGGAATGTGGTGCCAGTTTTCTAAGCAATTAATATTTTTCAGAGCTGGTACTCATCAAGTGGACACCAGAGAAATTTGGTATATTCTAAAACTCTGGCATATTAAAAAAAAAAAAAAAGCCACTCAATGGGCATCACCTATCATTGACATTTGATGTCAAATACTGAGAAAAATGTCTTGGTGGCCATGTAGTTCTTGGAAGCAGTGGGCTAATATGGATGTATAAGCAAAACCCATTCACTCTTCCAAACCCTTCCCAACCCAGTGACAGGTGATTATGGTATCTGAAAATGCCATCAAAAAATCAATACCATTTGAGCTGATGTTCAGTGTCACACTGGCAGAAATGTACATCCAAGGCTATAGGAAACACGTGAAAGGCGGTGGCAAGTAGGCTTCCCATTAGCAGCTGGCTCTGGATGTGCTTCTCATCCCACTGGATTCATTCTGCTCCTCTCACAATCAGCATGAGGACACCATTACTGGAATGGTCTGAACTTGTCCAAAGGATCTGAGTATGTCCATGAGGCCTGTGCACATCACTAGGGTCTGCCCCAGCCCCATTCCCAGGCTTGTTCCCTGTTTTTCTAGGCACATTCCAAGGTTTATGCCTGGCTCCATTAAATATAGAAAAGCTGTTTTCCAGACTCTGTAACCTTCTCCCTGTCTCAAAGGGTCACTTAAAAGAAAAAAGCCTTTCCACGCTGTGGCTTAGCAGCAAGTCTCCAAGTTAAACAGGAACAACAGAGCAAGCCCTCTGCCATTCTCAGTGCATTATTTTATTAACCTTCATTTTTGTTTTATTTACGGCACTTTTGTACAATCTTGAACATGATAGTGTTCCATGGAGTAGCAGGGACTGGAATATTTGTGGGTTTTAAAAAGCCACTTTTAGAAGGAGGACTTAAGTGATACACCAGCTTCATACTCAGTCCAGCATCTGCCATGTATGGCCATTTCCCTGAGTTTCCTCTTTCAGTTACACCTTAGGTGAACTTCGCCAGTGGCAGGACTAGAACTGATGCCATGTAGTACTGGTAAAACTTCTCTTCACTTCCTTGAGCAGATCCTACGCCTCTGCTCAACATTTCCATGTGTACTATTCCAGGACATGCAGGTGCTTTCCTATCTTGGGCTTTGCTTTCTTTTCTCTGTCACCACTTTGTTTTCCTAGAGAAACACCCTTTGTGCTGGTGTCTACCTCCTCCAGCTGGTGAGGCAGGAGAGGACACCTGTGGTTCATTGTAAGCAGGTGAGGAGTAGTGCAGTAGATTGTGCTTTCTGGATGATCAGTTGGGAATCTAATTGCATAAGGGGCTGCTGCCAGGACTGTTAGTCAGAGGTCACAGTTCAGTTTGTAAATTGGGTGCCTTACCTGTGCTCTCATCTAAAAGGATTTTTTTTTTTCCTAAAGCAAACCAGAATATTTCTGTTCTGCTTCTAATTAGTCCTCTGTTGTCCCTCTAGGATTAATTACTGCTGCCTTCACTTCTATCATCAAATGCTGTTTGGCAACAGCTTTTTTTTTTTTTTTGTATAATTAAAAGTCCTGGCACTACAAACAAGCTCAGTCAGGTGGTACTTAAAAATCACAGAGATGAAATTTCACCTAAACTAGTACTTTAAACCTAGTTTTTGAATACCAACAACCTCACTGCACTCCCTGCATGTTCAGAGCTCGTCACTTTGGGATCATCAGTGTATCAGTGTGAATGTCCTTCTGAAATCAGTAACAAAAGAGTTTCTTGTTCTTCAGGGTCCTCTGATGATGGACCTCTTAGAACACGACTGTGGGTGCAAAAATGTGAAAGCACCTCATAGTTCTTCCTACTGCCCATTGATGCTCTGTAGATTCCCTGTTTTTCTTAAAGGAAGGGCTGAGTGCCACCAATTGCATAATTCTACCTAGTGGTAAATGCAATTTATCAAGTGGAAGAGGCAGTAGTAGCTTGCAATAAGGTAGGATTTGGATTTTTAAAATCTGCCTGAGCATTGGGCAGGCTACCAGAGAGGCAATAAAGCATTTATCTGACAATGCATGCCAAAGGAGTGCAAATGTGTGAGCAGGAGAATTTATTGACACCAGTGAAGAAGCTCATTAATGTTAAAGTGCAAAAGAACTATGCAAATGCACCTTTCAACTGTTCCCGATAAATCCCTGCACTCATACAAAGGGAACTAAGGCTTTTTATCCCCACGGCATGCAGAACTGGGTGATCAGCTTCCCCTGAAATCTTGCATGCCAAACAAGTTTACTGAGATGTAAAAGTTAGCACTATTTTACTAGCATGGATAAATTTCACAGGTAACCTCAATGCATTTCCCCTGCCACTATTTTCACAGTGGTTCGCAGATGCTCCTAAAGCTGCTACTGCAGCAATTCTCATAGGGCGGGTTTGTGCCCTTCCTTGGTTGTCAGTGATTGTTGATTATCTGCCCTTTGAGAGAACTGTGGCCCTGTGAGGGATGAGGGGCACCACAATAAACCTGCAGTCTGCAGGGGTGCAGGAGATAAAGATTCACAGTATTTTTCCCAAAAGACATCCCAGTAGTAAAAATACACTGACTGTCTAAAGCTCCAATGCCTTATCAGCAGGGTTTATGTAACAAAATCCCATTGGTACTGCAAACCATTCTTACATGAATTAGAACATGATATGCTTCATAAACTTTACATACCTATTTACTGTTGTTATGCATATAGCACTTGGCTCAGGCTTTTACATGCAGGTGTAATTGTGGATGTTGTGGTAATTTCTGCCTCTTTTGAAATGCACTGTTTTGTTTCCTTGTTTAATTCCTTTCTCTTGCTCTTTCTCTTTCGCCTTGCCTTTCTTCCCCTTTCCCTTCCCCTTTTCTTCCCCTTTCCCTTCCCCCTTTTCTTCCCCCTTCCCTTCTCCCTTCCCTTCCCTTCCCTTCCCTTCCCTTCTTTTCCTTCCATGACTCTCCTACCTAGATAATTAGGCTAGCAACTTGTAGAACTGATTGATTAAGTAATGTTGCATCAGCAGATTTAATGAGGTAATGATTTGTTTTGCTATTTGTCTTCAGAAGAAATAAAATGCTAATAGGAATTGTAGTTAGGGCTGATTTGTTAATGTCCTGCTTAAATACCAGCCAGTGACCAAGTGGTTTGGTGAAGTGGTCTCAGCAGATCTAAATTGTGTTCCTTGTATTGGAGGTAAATATTTTCAGTCTTTGAGCATCTTGTGTAAATGTTCATGTTAATGTCAGTGGAAATTGTTCCATTAATTTCTCAAATTCTAACCCAGTTCTCTCAGAGGGACCAGGACAGTGAGTTCCAGCGTGGGCTGAGCTTTCTCAAAACTGAGAACTGCAGGTACTAGAATTTTAATTTCAGGCCCTTGTCTAATGCAAATGGGTCCAAGATTTCATGCTCTACAAAATGCTTCCTGCCAAACGCAGGCAGCAATGTAGCGGATGTGTTTGAAGATTGGGACAGCAAGGTGACTTGCCATAAAAATCAGCTGAACCCATCAGGGAAAGAGCACTTTTTAATTAATACATATTTGAATCCAAATTACTTATTCTCAGTGTCTAAACTGTCAGTCATCTCCATCCAAAGTAACTGCTCAAAATTCATGACTGTCTAGAATATCCTTGATATGTACATAAGCTGTGCAAACTCTCTCTGGGGAGAAGTACAGTTAAAAATAAAGTTAGTAGTGCTAGCACAGAGAGAGACGATGACAAAGACAGGAGGTTGTGCACCAGGTACTGTGAGACTCTGAATCCTGCCCTGCAGCCCTGATACCTAAGCACTGCTGGATCAGACATCGGCAGATGAGCTCAACTTTTCAGTCCTGCTTGTATTTCCTCCTGTCTGTCTACACCTGAAGTAGAGAAGAAGGAAGGAGCAGCTTGCACAGGACTTCATGAAATGTAGCTCCCACCCCAGACCGGGCTTTGAAGGCTGAAATCCTGTCTCCATGAGGGGCACAGCAGTTTTGACATGGATTTTAGGTTTCCTCTCCTACCTCCCCCATCCCTTTGAAATGCTTATGAGTTCCCACTTACAGCTAGTCATCTTAGGCTCTTAAATGAAATAAAATCTGGGGAATATATACTGGAAGGTAAGAAGGATAAAGGGTGAATGCGATCTTGCACAGGTCTATGTGCAGCCCTAACTCTCCAGTGGTGTCCAGTGGAGCATCATCATAAAAACCTGCTCACAGTATTCTTACAATTGGTGGCAGGGGAAGAGTTTCCAAAGCAAGTTGTCATCACAGAGGACTTTGTTACAGTCAAAACACTGTACTTTTTTCCTCAAGCTTTCCCCCCTCACCCCAAATGGCAACTGGAAACTAAACTCAGCAGAAGCTGCAAGACAACCCTGCACAGGAGAGGCTGAACCTGTAAAAAAAAACCCCAAAACCACCCCAGCCTGCCCTTGTGGGGTACTCATATTGTCTTTGCTGAGCATAATCCTGGGCGTAACTTGTCTTTTTCATTTTCTCTGCTGAAATGCTTGCTTGCTTGCTTTCTTTCCTTGGGAGCAGGCAGCCTTGTATTGCCATCCCAGTGCTTGATAACTCATGCTTGTGCTGTTGTATCTTGCTCTGCACCCCTGATCACCTAACAGGGACGATCTTGTAGCACTAATCCCTGGTCTGTAGGAATTGTTCCACTAACATTAGGAGAACTTTGTTCCCAAGCAATACATAGTGCTCTTTAAAGATTTGTTGTTGTTTTTCACCCTGAGGTCCTTAGTTTTGATTTAAAACTTCAAGCTGTCCCATTTGCTGAAAAAGCACCAGCTGGTACAATGGTGTTTGTGCAACCCTCATGGAGAAGTTGGGCAAAGCAAGGATTTTTAAAAGCTCATATTGGGAAAACTGATCTACAGAGTAACTGCAGCTTTTGAATGTATGTGATTCAGAGACACTGGACTGGGGTGGGGGGGGGGGAAAGGAAAAAAATATTTTGAGAAAACTCTTTTTTGCAAGGGGGAAATG
>VWZI01019759.1:203729-226497 GCA_013396835.1 Psilopogon haemacephalus
AGAAATTACAGACTTTTTTTTCCTGTCTAGTTTGACCTGCAGTTTTGATGTTGGCTTTTTATTCTGCCCAGATGACTTTCTAACTGTACCAGGCAAAGAAAAATATTGGAAGGAATCCAAGACATCAATTGTGACAGCAAATGCATGCTAGCAGTCTAGCACACCCTGTGTTTCCAGATAAGCTTGCTTGAAACAAAGACAACTAAAGAAAACAAACAAAATAAACCCCTCAGCCTAGAACTTGACAGAACTATCCCCTCACCATACAATATTTGCTAATGAACTGCATGCAGTGAAAAATGTGTGAGAATCCTTTCTGTGGCTTTTTGGGGAGGGTGATGAATTATATTCAAATAATGTAATAAGCAAGTCTGAAAATGGGCTGTGGTGGGTGGTTGCTTTATTTGTTTCTTTTTTTTATTATTTTTTTTTTTACCCCCTGCTAAATCATGCCATAAATGTTTCCCTCAGCAGATGCAGACGCACATAATTTCTTTTGGGATTTTATAACCATGACAACCAGTTTTAAAGGAACATTTTCAGTTTCCATAGTTTAAATTAGAAGTGTAGCCAAAGAGAGGGTTGTAAAATGAGCAGAAGCATCTACTATTTTCACATCTTCCTAAGAACCATCGATGGCTCCATTTTTGCCATCTTTTCCTATACAAATGTGATACTATGTGAAATAAAGTTGTATAGCAATTTTTAATTTGAAAAATAATTTTAAAAGCAAATCTTATTCTCTTGCTAAAATGCCTTCATTTTAAAGGTAGTGAAATTAATTCTTTCTCATTTTAACTCGTGTTAGATTTAATGATATTGTAATTTATAATGAGTAAAGCATGTTGACATTTAATGCATATAACTCCTTTGAAGTTACTTCCTTTTAGAAGAGATGAATTTTGATGAGTTTTTCCAAAAGGGTTGAAAGAATTTAGGTAAGCTAAAAATAACTCAGGAGTGAGTTTAATCTGGGTTAGACACTGTTCCTTTTATTTTACATTGAAATCTCATTAGCAGCAAGGTGTAGGGGACCTTTCAGTGCTTTCAAATACTTTAAAAATTGATTCCAAGCTCTGAACTGGTGTCACAAAGAGGGGCCAGTACCCGAGGCCAACATGTAGTCAGTGATAGCATCCGCATGACCTGCTGAGCTGGGGTTTCACCCTAAAAGGCTCCTCTGTGATCCTATTTCTCTTTCAGCCTATGTCCAGCTCCACCCGGGGCTCCTCAGCCCTGACAAGCACATGCTCACCCAAAGCTCAGTACTGCTCATTAATGCTACATTGCCCATTTGAACACCTGAAGGTTGAGGTCAAGTGGGAAATGATGTGTGCGTCATCCACTGAAAGAGACGAAAAGATGATAGTGTCCCAGAATTCCTTTTTCTTCTCTTGTCCCATGAAAGAAACTGGAATACTGCTTCCTAATACCTCTATAAAGAGGACTAGGAGCTTGCTTGGATGCAATCAAAACACTGAGCAACACCATTTTGGTGCATGGAAAACTAGACTTGACCCAACAATGTGTGTTCACAGCCCAGGAGGCCAACCATACCCTGGGCTGCATCAAAAGCAGCATGGTCAGCAGCTGAGGGAGGAGATTCTACCCCTCTAAACCTTCAATGGCTTAACCCACTAAAAGCCAAATGTATATTTAAACAGAATAGGGCTTTTTCAGCACAGGTACCGCCTGAATACCTCTTTTCTTTTGCAAACTTCACATGATTAGTCTCTAGGTTGTGATTTCTAGCTCATATTTCTAACCCATAGTGAAGCAGCTTGCATAATGTCACTATGGAGTTGCTTTTGTTTTCCATGTTTTCAAAACACTGTTTCAGCCTGGCTGGATGATGTAGGTCTTCTCTTCTTCAAGGGCAAGGTAAAACTCATCTGAAAAAACCTAGGCAATCACTGGGTTCATTTACTGTGTGGTACATAGGAAAATGTGAGAGCAAAATATCAATTTCATCCTTTCTGCACAAAATCAGCATTACTTTGGCATTTCTAAGATACGCAAGTTGTTCTATGCTCACATGTAATGAACAGCAAATTCTTCACCCTTGGGCTAGGGATCCACCAAAAGAAGAGGAGCTTGTTGCATCTGAAAACTGATGAGAACTCAAGAGTTGCATAATTTCTCCTTTAGGGGTGACTAAGGTGATTTAGGCACTTGTTCCCTGTAGCGGAGGTCTTCAACCTTGTTATCAGAAGGTAATTCCAGACTACAATACAGTCTGTATTTCTGATTTGAGGTTCACCACTGACAGAGTGATTTCTTCCATATTCAGAGTTCCACAGCACTGTTGCTGCTAACTGATTGCCCTCCCAAGCTGGATGCACTTTCTGGGCAGCATAAAGCTGCTGCTCCTTTAGAAACATTTCAGTGACCTTTGTGCAGCGCTCCTCAGTGAATATCCAAACTTGTACCTTCCTTCCTCTTGCTTGCAGTTGGATGTTCAACTTGCACTCTGGTTTCAAGCCAAACCATGCTGCTGGTACAGGGCTACAATAATTAATTCATGTTTCCATTAACTAATCACATCTTTCCAAGCTGAACAATAAAATCCCAAATAAATGAAGCAAAAGGCTAGCTTAAAACAAGTGTGGCAGACAATTGCAACTGAAAACCTATCATCCAGGGAAGAGCACATCAGGAAAGTGACCTCAAGATCCTTCAAAACAAGGTAACTCAGGTTACTATCATGAAATTACCAGGAATTTGTTTCCCAAAGCACCTTGCATTAGTGAGGGTTTTTTAGTCTCAAAATACATTTCTCACATCTGATCTCTCTTGGTTCCAGTTTTGAAAGCAGCAGTGAGTTAATTTCATCTGAAGATCCATTTGTGGGGTTTGCATTAGGGTAAGGTGAAACCTCCTCAAGGTGTCTCTCTTGTTGAGAAAAGATGATAAATGAATGCTCTCATTTATTCTTATTGCTGAGAGCAGACGAAAGGGGACTGCTTTTGGGGTGACAAACCTCCCCTTTGGGAATCTTGCTTGTAGAATTAAGGAATGGATATTTTCACATATGAGTTTTGTGTCTTAGAGGAGGCATGTAACACACGGCACAAAGACCCGTTTAGGTTGAGAGTTACAGAAATGGATTTTATATTATTATGTAAAATTTCTTGACATGTGGCAGCTGTAAAAGCATTCAAATCTACAGCTACATGAACATACCAGAGCAATCCCTTGCATATTCATAATGTAAATGCATGGCTCACCAGCCCTGGAGAATAACATGCAGACCTGTACATGAAGTTATGACCCCAAACCACTGTATGCATCTACCACCTTTATCTCTTTATACCTTTATATTGTTACATCTTTCTCTCTTAGGAGAAAACAGACCCCTGGTTTCTGACTGTGCAGGGCTCACAGTGATGACTACCAAGGAACGACGCTAAAATTGGTGCTCTCAAAGCACAGAATCACAGAAATCACAGAATAATAGGGGTTGGGAGAGACCTCTGGAGGTCAGCTAAATCACCCACACTGACAGAACAGGTTCATCTAAAGCAGGTTGTACAACAAGGCATTCAGACAGGTTTGGAATGACTCCAATGATGGAGATTCCACCAGATCTCTGGGCTGCCCATTCCAGTGCTCAAAGTAAAGAAATTTCTCATCATGTTTAGATGAAACTTCCAATGTTCAAGTTTGTGCCCATTACCTCTTCTCCTGTCATTGGACACCACTGAAAATCACCTTGAAATTCTTTCCTTTTTAAAACATTCATCTGTCTTTGATAAGTAATCTCACATGAGAGAGATTCTGCATAGCAGAATCAATATAGACCTTCTTTCTCACTGCTCAGTTGAATTTTTGGCTTACTGTTGAGACTACATTGCTCTCTAGCACTGCTTTATCCATTCACTTGCTGTGCTCTCTGTGCAGCATCATATGTGCAATATGCTTTGCAAAAGACAGGAGAAATAGTTGCTCCTTTTACAGGAAGAGTTAAATGCAACAAAGGTAAACAGATCCATCTCCCTTCCCTTTTAACAGCAGGTCAATGACGCAATGCCTAAAATTTGCACTCACAGTTGGCCACAGCTGAATTGCTGGTTGGTGGCCTGCAGGTATTTTGAGATCTTCCCCTTTTATCAGTGGTTGCTTTCAATCGCAAACGCCTCTGCTGTTAACTGTTGTGACTTGAGCTGAGGAGCCAGCTGTTACATTCTGGTCCTTGGGCAGGCACTTTTTTCACCTGGGTGAAGCACGCAGAACAGTGGTCAGAAGAGAAAGAGCAGCTTTCACAGGCCTGCCTAACCTTCGTGAAATAGGCTGGGTTAGAGGGCAATTTAAATTCCTTCACACTGTCACCTAGATATGATTTAATAAGAGCTAAGAAAATGTAAGCAGGGGTGAATGCACAAAGCATCTATTGTTTAAAGAGAGCCTTTAGTCTATTAGAGATAGTAGTAATGTGCTTTCAGTTCAAGTACAAAACACCTCTGTATAAAAATAGACATATGTACATACACACATGCACACACATGTTCCCGTTTGCATGCAAATAAAGTTATTAAAGAGATGATTGAAGAGAAGAAAAACCGTAAAGGGGGCAAGTATTCTCCCACAGGAAACTACAAAACCTTTCTTGGAACAACCACCATGGAGACAGCTGTTGAAAGTGGTCATGATTCCACCACCACCAATTTTTCTTCCTGAGCTAGTGCTTTGCTTCTTTTTCTGGCCTCTGCAAAATAAATTAAGCTTAAGGAAATACTTCACACTAGCAGTGGTGCAGGACTCCCCCAGGATGCTGCTGCTGCGTTGTTTGTGAGGAAGGGTCTTTTCCACCATGAGCTATTCTACATTGTGAAAGGTAAACGTGAAATCTAAGACGGCAAAGCCTGTTGCAGTACTGTGATTTGCAGCCCCACGGGAGGGAAGACAGAGCTATGTGCTGGCTGAAGGAAAATGGAAGTGTGGTCTTTTCCCTAGTTACTGGCCAGAAGCACAAATGCTTTTTGCTCAGTAATGTTGCACAACTGAATATCATTTGACTCTATAAATGGTCCTACTTGAAAAGAAGCTTAAAAGAATAAAGAAAATTCTGCAGGTTTCTTTTAGAGAGCATTCTGTCAAATCAGCTATCACACACCCAGTAAACATCAGAGGCGTCAGGGCTGCATAGTATATTAGATTCTCTTTCCTGTGCTCCTATCTTAATTTTATCACAGCTCTCAGGAAATTAAATGCATTCTATATTGTTCCTTCATTTGCGATATACCTGACCTTGGTCTAGATTTAGGTTTTTCCAGTTGGATCAAACTGGGCAGTCATAATTCCCCCTTTCTGCTGTTGCTGAATCTGAAATATCTGAATTAATGAAGTCTCTTGTTTTGCTATCACATGATCTAAGATGCCAAAATATTTACTTTCTCAGTGAGTGATGAACAAAAGAATAAAAATGTAAATGCTCTCTGTGTTCCTTCAAACACTGGTTTACATATAAACCACTACCATAGCTGCTTTTTACTTTCCAAGCCGTACACGAAGAATGCTCAAATTTTGTCAAATTTAACCACAAGTATGCAGATAATCCCAGACATTGCGTGCCTTAGACCCACTCAAACTGAACAAAAATCAGCTTACTCAACTATCTGCTTATACTGTATCTTTGGACTAAGTCCTTCAAATACATGTCTCCCAGCTCACAGGATAAACCAGGAGATACATTATGAACTCAAACGAATCCATAAGGATTAGAGGTAGCTAAGACTTTAATATTCTTCTAATATTCATTTGAACGCACAACCTTTCTCTAATGGCAAAGGAGAGCTGGAAACCTAACAAAAATACTTGTACTTTCTGCTGCATCTAATGAACGATCCTGTAACGAATGGCAATATTTAAATAAGGCACAAAACATTAAAGTGCTGTTGCTCTGGCTCTCCTGTCATTTGGCATAGCTTCACATCCCCAGTATAGTGAAAGCAGTTTCAGCAGCTGCAGCAGGTTTGGTCCACGGTGTTTGAAAAGAAGTGGATGAACCTCTCATCAGTATGATCCAAGAGACTTTCCTTTGCATTGTCTACACGCTTTTAGCATTGTCTACATGCTTTTAGCATTGCCTACATGCTTCTAGCATATGGATGGCTGAAGCAACTTTTCAACTTAGGACCTGGTGAAAGGGGTATAAACATTCATTTGTTGGCTGTGGCAGTCAAGAGGCAGGAAATAAACACGATAAGTAATCTGTCTATGTGTGTAGCAAAGTGTTTCTGCAAACTTGCTATGCATCCTAATCTCTGATAAATCTATACTTAAGAGCAGAAATACTGTGGTTTTCTTCTCAGTCTGTAGGAAATACACTGTAGTTTGCGATAATTCGGTGCAAATAAAGAATTCACTAGGATCAAATCAAGGATATGACTTGTGTTTAGCACACAGGATGCTTATCTGTTTTGATGCTTCTCGTGAAATTCACCTCATGAAATTCAACAAGGCCAAGTGTAAGGTCCTGTACCTGGGTTAGTGCAATCCCAAGCCCAAATCCAGGCTGGGTTGTGAATGGCTGGAGAGCAGCCCTGAGGAAAAGGACCTGGGGGTCTGGGGTGCTGAAAAGCTCAACATGAGCCAGAAGTGTGAGCATGCATCTCAGACAGCAACCATGTGCTGGGCTGCATCAAGAGAAATGTGGCCAGCAGGACAAGGGAGGGGATTCTCCCCCTTTTCTCTGCTCTCATGAAACCCCACCTGGAGTACTGTATACAGTTCTGGAGCCCTCAACACAAGGACATTTGACTGTTGGAGCAAGTCCAGAGGAGGGCCATGAAGATGATTGTAGGGCTGAAACACCTCTGCTGTGAAGACAGGCTACAAGATTTGGGGCTCTTGAGCCTGAAAAAGAGAACGCTTCAAGGAGACCATCTAGTAGTCTTCCAGTATCTGAAGGAGGCCTACAGGAGGGCTGGGGAGGGACTGTTCACAAGGTCTTTTACTGACAAGACAAGGGGTAATAGGTTTAAATTGGCAGAGTGGAGATTTAAATGAAATTTGAGTAAGAATTTCATTCCAGTGAGGGTGGTGAGACACTGAAACAGGTTGCCCAAGGAGGCTGTGGGTGCTCCCTCCCTGGAGGTGTTCAAGGCCAGGTTGAATGAGGTCTTGAGCAACCTGTTCTAGTGGGAGGTGTCCCTACCTATGGTGGGGGGTTGGAATTAGATGATCTTTGAGGTCCCTTCCAACCTAAACCATTCTATGATTCTCTTCAAGACAGAGTAATCTTGAGAAAATTAAGTAGGACAGCAGAAACCTCATGGAGTTCAACAAAGAGATGTGCCAATTTCTGTCCTTGGAATTAGGCTGATTCCCTTGTGCAGTCTGGGATCTGCCACCATGAGCAGCAGACCTGCAGAAAAGAATGGGATTATGGTGAACATGAGGCTCAATATGAGTTAAGAGTGGACATGGCCTACAATGAGATGGTAAAAGAGCTGAGATTGTTTCATCCAGCAGAGAAGAGGCTGATGCATGATCAGGTGTCTTGCAGGGTATTTCAATCACCTGAAGAGTAATTACAAAGATTACAAAGTAGTGTCAGGCAACATAACAAGGGAAAAAACCCTCTGGAGGTTCAGGAGAAAGTTTTTTATCAGTGCTGCAATGATAGAACAAGATGCATAGGAAGGTGCTATAATGCCCATCCTTAAAGGCTTTCAAAATGCAGCTAGGTAAAATTATGGCTGACCAGAAAATTGGGCTTTCCAACCCACATTGCTAGGTCTGTGATTCCCATACCAGATATTCAAAGTTAACCTATTTTTCTCTGCTGGTAATACCTGTATTCTCACTTATAAATGGAGATGTTATGGTGTGTAACTTTTATATGGAGTTCTGTCAAAGCACAGGTGGAAAATATTGGTCAGATATTTGATGTCCTTGGGACAGTCTGTGTTATAGCTTTGTTGTTTCATTGTTTGTTTGCTGATGAAGGTTTTTTTTTCTTCATATCTTCAGAGTGTTGGAAAGAAAAGAAAGATGTCAAATATCAACATGATAAAAACAATATAAATGAACTAATAGTAAGGTGTATTTGGCTTTCAGCTACAGGAACTTTGTCTCGTTTGAAAGAGTTTGGGATATGGAGCCAAAAATTATTTGCTATAAATAGGGCCAGCAACAGACATTTGCTTGTATGAGTCTAAATGGAGGATGGGCCACAGGCTCAGCTGGTGCAAGTTCAGCATGTAACAATCAGTCCAAATATTGTGATTTACACCAGCTGAGATATGGCTTTCTGCTTCTATTTTAATAAATCAGCTGTAGGAATAAATTTCTCCTTACTCACTTGGTATGGTTCTGTTGAGATGTTTAACCACACTAACACAACAGTGATGTTTTTACTGCTAACCACAAATGAAACATCCTTTGTGCCACATAAAGCCCATCTTTTAGCAAAGATTGATTTTAGAGGCACTAATTATATTATATAGTATTGCAGGAACTAGAGTAATTCACTTCTAAAATCCATTTAATTTCTTTTTAATTACTCATGTTTACCAATTCCTTTAGATTCAGGAAAAGCTCAAAATTGCAGTTAGCAAAGGAGGCTTGAAGAGGAATGATTAAGAACATCTGGCATATACATAATTATACCAGGCAATTTATTCTGCCTTTACCATTTCACTATAGCTGTGGTAATGAGGTAGAACTGGATTCTATCACTTTTCTGAACATTTAGAAGGACCTTACTGCACAGATAGTTTCACTGAAATAACTGGCAATAATTAAAGTGTATAACATCAAACCTTGGAAGAAAGGATGGCAACTTCTTCCTCCTTACTAGGTAGAGCTGCCAGCTCCAGATGTGCAGTCACTTTTGTCCATAAACATACTCAGGCAAATATGAGTGCATCTGAAAGACTGCTTGAATGGAACTCATTATAGCAAACACCATGAGCATTTTTTTTTAGTTTAAAAGAAGTATGCATTGATACTAAGATCATACTGATTCTGCCAACATCTGGAAAGAAAAAAAGTAGTAAATAAAATAGCAGACAATGTCATATCATACGATTTCAGGGTTTTAGGTGTTTAACTCTGTCTCACATGACATCCTGGTCACCAAACTCAAAAAATGTGGACTTGAGGGGTGGAGCACTTGCTAGATAAGAGATTGGCCAGATAGTCACATGCAGAGAGTTGTGATCCATGGCACAATGTCCACCTCACGATGTCGTGGCATCCCTCACGAGTCAGTGCTGAGACCTGTATGGTACAGTCGACTTGCTAGAGGGCAAGGATGTCATCCAGAGGGACCTGGACAGGCTGGGGAGGTGGGCTCGGGCCAACCTCATGACATTCAACAAGGTCAAGTGTAAGGTCCTGCACCTGGGTTGGTGCAATCCCAAGCCCAAATCCAGGCTGAGTGGCAAATTGCTAGAGAGCAGCCCTGAGGAAAGGGACCTGGGGGTCTGGGGTGATGAAAAGCTCAACATGAGCCAACAGTGTGGGCATGCAGCACAGACAGCAACCATGTGCTGGGCTGCAGCAAGAGCAGTGTGGCCAGCAGGGCAAGGGAGGGGATTCTCCCCCTTTACTCTGCTCTCATGAGACCCTCACCTCAGTTCTGGAGCCTCCACCACAGGAAGGACATGGAACTGTTGGGCAAGTCCAGAGGAGGGCCATGAAGATGCTCAGAGGGCTGGAGCACCTCTGCTATGAGGACAGGCTACGAGAGTTGGGGCTCTGCAGCCTGGAGAAGAGAAGGCTTCAAGGAGAACTTATAGTACCTTGCAGTACTTGAAAGGGGCCTACAGGAGGGCTGGGGAGAGACTATTCAGAAGATCTTGTAATGACAGGATGAGGGGGAATAGGTTCAAATTGGCAGAGCAGTGACTGAAATGGGATGTTAGGAAGAACTTTCCAGTGAGGGTGGTGAGACACTGGCACAGATTGACCAGGGAGGTTGTGGCTGCTCCCGCCATGGAGGTTTTAAAGCCAGGTTGGATGAGGCCTTGAGCAACCTGTTCTAGTGGGAGGTGTCCCTGCCTATGTCAGGGGGTTGGAATTAGATGATCTTTGAGGTCCCTTCCAACCTAACCATTTTATGATTCTATGATTTTGGAAGCTACACATTTCATTCTTGCTTTAAAAATGTGCAGACATCTTACTTCCAAAATACATTCTTTTTAATTTTCCTTTGTGGTTAACTTAAAAGACTTAGGTTCCTTGAGATTTGTACAAGGCTGAATTTTCAAAGCTTACTGAAGCAGAACTGTGTTTTAGTCAGCACATGTGGTGAGCCAACTGATTAATTGGTTTGCTTCTGCTGGCCAGCCAGATCCTCAAATGAGTGCAGACAAGCTAAATGAAGGGCCTTTGATAATTGTACACCTACAGCCTTTTGCTGTCTCTTCAGCCCAAGCATCCCACCACAGCAGCACACACAGGGGTGAGAACAAGCAGGGTAGCACCAAGAGAGAGCAGAGCACTATCTGGACTCAGCTTCTACATCTGAACAGTTGTCGTTGGTTCTGGTATGCAAACCATGCACCTCCATGATAGAAATATAGTCAGGAAGATTTTGGTGCCATCTATTCAACTAAACCAAGAGAAAGTTATGAAGAACATGGCTAAGATCATAATGGAGAAAATGTCCCAATTAATCAGTGATGACTTTATTATTTGTGAAAAGACATTACAAAAACTGGTGTGCAGGAATCTGGACCAGTTCACATTAGAGAAGAGAGTGCTGCTGTTGCACATTCCAGACTTGTGGATAGCAAGTTGTGGGTTCATCATCCCTTGGTGCATTTAAGAACACACAGAATTTAATTTTAAATAATTTAAAGGAACTCTAAGAAGAACTATGAGCTTCATGCATAAGCTGCCGACTGAATATGGCTTTCATTATCAGTGTGACTCTTCTGGCCACAGATCTACTAATGGGTATTCTCTCTCTGCTTTGGTAAGACCTGACCTGGAGTACTGCATCCAGATCTGGAGCCCTCAACACAGGAAAGACATGGACATCATGGAATGGGTCCAAAGGAGAGGCATGAAAATGATCAAGGGGCTGGAACACCTCTCCTACTAGGACAAGCTGAGGAAACTGGGGTTGTTCAGCCTGGAGAAGAGAAGGAGGACAACTAATAGTTGCCTTCCAGTACTTGAAGGGAGCCTACAAGAGGGCTGGAGATGGATGATTTACAAAGGCCTGGGCTAGTAGGATTAACATCAGTGGTTTGAAATTAGAGAAGAGTAGATTTAGATTGAATGTTAGAACAAGTTCTTTACTGTGAGGGTGGTGAAACAGTGCAGCACGTTGTCCAGGGCATTAGTTGAGGCCGCATCCCTGGAGATATTCAAGATCAGGCTTGACAAAGCTCTAAGCAACTTGATCTAGTGGAGGATGTCCCTGATCACTGCATGGGGGTTGGACTAGATGACCTTTGGATGTCCATTCCAACCCAAATCATCCTATGAGTCTATTCTATGACCTTTTTGGATCTTTTTATTCTTACAAACCATAGACCGTGCACAATACAGAACTGCCACTAGCCATCGTGTTACCAACAACTTCTATCTCCATAGGTCTGTGAGAATCTGGAAGAGATCTCCTGCAAGCATTCCAGAGTGACATGATCACTGTCAGGAATAACCATCCTACCCAGACGACTGAAGAAACCCTGAGTTTATCTATATGAGTTCTGAAAATAGAAAAATGAGGGGAAAAAAAAAATCAGTGAAATTGCACAAGAAAAGTATTGCCATCATGTTAATTTTGAGTCTCAGCTGTACAATTTGAAAACAAGTAGCACTGCTTCTAAAAAATTCTGCTTTATGGATTTCCACAGGATGTGTATGGAGAAATCTAGCCCTACTATACTGTCAGCACACTTTCATCTGGAAGGAGCCAAGGCTGAGATATAAAAGGGATAATAGTAGGTGAAAGTTTTAGAGTGCTCAGTTTGTTATACACCACCAGTCTACGGCCACCACAGCTCACCACTCTGGCCAGCTGATGGAGGGAAAGCTCACTCTCTCCATCCAGATTGTTTAGTTTCGTGCTGAGGTTCAAATGAGGTGGGATAGTGTATCCTCACAAATACCAGGAACAGTCTTCTTACCATGAAACTAGCTGCAAAAAAGAGTGATGCACCAGGTCATCAGCCACTCAAAATTTTTTTTGAGGATGACAGGATGCAGTAGATATGTTCCTCATGCACTGTAAATAAGCAAAACTATAGATAAGAAGTATATTGCAGCATCCATTTATTTGTGCTGTTTCTTCAAGACCTTAGCACTGGACCTTCCTTCTTCTGCCATTTCATCTACTCAGGAGCCTGTTATTGGCTCCTATCTTGCCTTTGGAACCGATTTTCTTTTTTCATTCAGGGGACCAGTCAAGTCCACCACAGCACTGACTCTTGTTTGTCTCCTCTTGTGGTTTCGTCTGTCTCTTCTTCCATCTTCCTGTTTGTTCTTTTGTGTAGTTTCAAAGTGTCTCACTTCAGTCTGGATTGCTCTTGTGAATATGAGTGACAGTTTTATTGAAGATTCAGCTTTTCTTCCCTGTGCACTGTCTGCCAAATATCGAACTAAGTTATTTTGGAGACTACTGTTCAAACCCAGGCGCTGAAAATGCATATGCTTCCTCCTATTTTAACCAGACAGATTTTATAGGATGCAGTCCAAACTCGACTGGAGTTGGCCCAGCAGCTTCCCTCACAAAATAACATTAGCATTGCCTTGCATAAACCGAGTCTTAGAAAATTCATTGGAGAATGTCTTATTCCACAACCCCCTCCACCCAATTTTTATAGGAGAGGTATATATTCTCACCTCAACTTCAGAGTTTTTGAAAAGATATACATTACTTGCCTGGGCACACTTTCAAATTTCTACAAAGGAATTTGTTTCATACTATTTCAAAGAGTGAATGGAAAGATTTTTTTTAATTCTTGTGGTTGTTTTTATTTTAACTACTTTACCTTCATGTTTGTGTGTTTCTTGCCATACACAAATTTTGCATCTATGGCCAGATCATAATCCAGTTCCTCCCTATAGACTCAAAGGTACTCTGTACTATATATGTATAACCTCTGATTTAAGTCTGTTTAATTGAGATAATTTCTTTAAAGTCTTGTCCTCACAATTCAACTGACAATATTGTGCACTGATGTGAATGCACCTTAAGGCTTACTTTATGAAAACTGGATTTTGGTCCCCAGTTCTCAATCCATTCAGAGAAACAGCATAAATTTTTAGGACACTATAATGGAGGGTATTAGTGAAGTGAGATAGGATTTTTCCCCCAAATTAATATTGTTTATTAATTTTTATATTCGGGACTGTCACCACCCACTTGGTGATTTTTAATAATAATTGGTTCTTTGCAACAGTCATGAGAAACATTACACAAGGCAAAAGGCAGCATCTAGAACACAAGAAATAACTAGCAACAAGACAACAAACATTAAACCATTAAAAATGGAAAGAGGATCTTGCAGTCAATTATACTGCTTGCCCACTGGGTGCACTCAGGAAGCTCCTTTCTGCATAAGGCAGAAGGCACTTGGAGTTAGAGAATTTCTTATGGAGTTTTATTAAAAAGGCTTTTGAATATTTACTCACAAAAGTTATTTTCTGACTCCTGGGGATAATTACAGTTTCCAGACAGTACCCAAACACTTGCAGGGAGTTCTGTCAGTATCTTGATAGCCATTGAGAGTCTTCTAAATCTTTGCAGGCTTTAACAAGGCTGCTGGGAGAGAAGCAGACAATCTCTGACCTGATCCTGGTTCCTCCTGGCTCCAGACTTGGCATGGAGGCTTGCAGGTGCAGGCAGTATATCTTGTGGATGTGCAGACAGACAGAGAGTCACACTGGCTAAGTGATCCTATTGCATGAAGGCAATTAAGGCCTATTCCTGGTAAAGTTAAGACACAGAAAGTTTCCAGGTAGACAAACCCAAAGCATCAGGGTTTGTTATTAAGCAGCAGGGCTAGCTTATAGCTTAGCAGAGCATTGTAGTATGCAACCTCTGAAAGCAATGAGAAGGCAGCAGCACTGCCAGAAGCAGAGAGCAATTAAAGCAAAGGCAATGTCAGAAGCACGTTTTGTCTAACTGCTCATCTCTTTTTATCAATACGGCCCAAGTCTAATGTGTCTTTGGCCACAGATCAGCCAATCAGAGTGGCAGTTTGCCAAACTTAGCCATATTAGATGAAGTCAGGGCTTACTTTTACCTTTTTAGGGCAGAACATAAACAAGTGTACAAACATATGCAGGGACATGGAGGCACCAGGCCTTTTGTCCTCCTTTCCCGCAGTTGCTTCCCCTCATCAGCAGAAGGAGGGGGAGCAGAAAACATGTCTGGGCAAGCCAGGACATGTTTAGGCCTAATTTGCCCTACTTTGGCCTGCCACAACAGACACATCTCATGAAGAAGCTGAAGCACAGAAATCTATTAGCTATTTTTACAATTTTTTTTTTAAAGCATTATTTACATGCATACATTTGGCTGTGATGAAGACAGATCTCATTAAGTCCATCAGATCACCCTATTTTTTGGAACTAGTGTTGCTGTGAATAGCACCAGATGAAGTACAGGATTTTAAAAAAAAGGTAAGAGAAGGAAAAATTAACTGAACTAAAAATCAGGCAAACAAACTCACATGTTAGCTAGTCCAAAGATTTTATATCTGTTAAGTGGTTATTTTCTTAGTCCTCATATAGCCCATTTCTCAGCTTAAGTTAAAATGTGCCAGTACGCTTTATTCCAGCTGCACTCCAGACAGAATAAAATCTCAATTAGCCCTCAATTTTCAATACTTTCACGAAATTAAATTTTATCCCTTGTAATGGCGTAAATCAGTGTTAGCTTTGAACATGGTTGAAGATACACATGGCTTTTGCTTTATGAATTAAACTAGCAGTATGCATTTATCAACACCAGCTTTTGTTGTTTAATGATGTGGAACATTGCTTACTAAAGTGAGATGGTCTCTGAGCCATTTCAGGGGGAGCATGTGCATGCATGCAAGGTTTGATAAAAACAACACTTCTTTTAAGAGATCTTGTTTTCAGTTCCTTACTGTTTTTCCATAGTATCACTAAAGTTTTCCACTCTGAGGCAGGGGTTACTTAAACTTTTAGGGTTTGTTTTGATTATTGTGGGTCTTGTTTCTCTTTTCCTTTTTGGTGAAAACCAGTCGAGAACAATGTTTAGAGCTTTGAGGCAAGAATAAAATTCAACAGAAAGCATTTTTTCCTTTGCTGTCTTAAAATAATATTGGCAAGCCTTTTTGTTTTGTTTGACTTTGTTTCATTAGAAACCATGAGCTTTGGGGGCACAGCTCTGCCTTTTCCTGCTGCTGTGAAAATCCACCAAAGTATGAGTCTCAATTTAGTGGACTTCTCTGACTTTGGCTCTTAGTACTTTTGCAGGTGGCAGGGTCAGACTCAGAAGACAGCACATCTCCAAGATCATAGAATAGAATCATAGAATCAGTCAGGGTTGGAAGAGACCACAAGGATCCTCTAGTTCCAATCCCCCTGCCATGGGCAGGGACACCCTACCCTAGATCAGGCTGGACAGAGCCTCATCCAGCCTGGCCTTAAACACCTCCAGGGAAGTGGCCCCGACCACCCCCCTGGGAAACGTATTCCAGAGTCTCACCAGTCTCACGGAGAATAACTTCCTCCTCACATCCAATCTGAATCTCCCCACCTCCAGCTTTGCTCCATTGCCCCTAGTCCTGTCACTACCTGATATCCTAAGAAGTCCCTCCCCAGCTTTTCTGTAGGCCCCCTTCAGATACTGGAAGGCCACAATAAGGTTACCTGGGAGCCGCCTCTTCTCCAGACTGAACAACCTCAACTCTTTGAGTCTGTCTTCATAGGAGAGGTGCTCCAGCCCTCCGATCATCCTCGTGGCCCTAAGATCTATGATTCCTCTTACATGCAACTAATGTGGAGCACAGGCCATGGCCCTGTGGGATACCACTTGCTGAAGCACTGTGTTTAGTTACTGCTGAATGGGCAATAACTTGACTGGGTAAACAGAAAAGCTGTATGGGACATCTGGGATGACATGTAACCAAGATGAAGGGGACAAAAACCACCCAAAACATGAAGAGATGAGTTTAGGAGGAGGATCCAGCAAAGCAACAGAATAGAAGAGGAAAAATGAAGAGACAAGACAAGCTCTGAACTTGGAAGAAGGGGATGAAGCAGAATCAAATGGTACAATAGGAAAAAGAGACAAAAGCCCCACATTTGGAAGGGCAGGGCTGTAAAGTTCAGGCTTGGAGATGGAAGATCTCTTAGGATTTCCAGGAAAAAAACAATGATGCTTTGGAAACTTCCATTACCACTCTCCAAGCATAAGGCACACAAAACCCTACTCATATTAGTACAGGGATAAATTAAAAAAAAAAAAAAAAAGAAGAATTATATACTGGGCCTCAATAGCAGCAAGATAAAAAAGGCTTAAATCTTCACTTAATTCAGCAGGAAGAAATGAGTGGTGTCCATTAAGGTACTGAAGAATACAGAAGGGTTAGATGGCGATCGGTCAATTAAAGACTGTATTATAAAAACTGCAAAAATAGACCTTGCGCAAGCTCTTTAGGCCTGGCAGTTAAATTCTGAGTGCATAACTCTGCACTTGATGATGTTCCTGGAAAATAATAGTTTTCTTTGTAACAAAAGGTCTTCTAAGGTAAGAGCTTTGAAGCACATGGTGGTGGTTGCTTTCCATTGACTGTGAGCCTGATACCATTCTAAAAGTCTCACTTTATTTGGTGTAGAAGTTTTCCTAAGGGCTTCTTCATGTGTGGAAAATCAGTAGTGCAAACCAGGCCACACTGTAGGTAGGTAACAAAACAGAAAACAACATCATCTACAGCTTTTTTTTCCTAAAAATAAAAGCAATACAGACTATTTTTAGAGAATCACAGAATGTCAGGGGCTGGATGAGACCTTGAAAGATTCCAGTCCAACCCCCCTGCCAGAGCAGGATTACCTATAGCAGACCACTCAAGAATGTGTCCTGGTGGGTTTTGAATATCTCCAGAGTGGGAGGATCTACAACCTCCCTGGGAAGCCTGTTTCAGTGTTCTATCACTCTCACTGGGAAAAAAATTCCTCCTCATGTCTACATGAAAGTTCCTATGCCTCAGCTTCCACCCGTTGCTCCTTGTGCTTTCACTGTATCACTGAGCAGAGGCTGGCTCCGTCTTCCTCGCACTCATCCTGCACATATTTATAAACATTGAGGAGGTCACCTCTCAGTCTCCTCTTCTCCAAGCAGCACAGCCCCAGCTCCCTCAGTCTCTCCTTGTAAGAGAGATGTTCCATTCCCTTAATCATCTTTGTGGCTCTGCACTGGACACTCTCAAGCAGTTCTATGTCCCTCTTGAACTGAGGGCCCCAGAACTGGACACAGTACTCCAGATATGGCCTCACCAGGGCAGAGTAGAGCGGCTAGAACAGAAAAAGCCAGGTTGGAAGGTTACCTCTAAGATCATCCAATCCAGCCTATCAGCCAGTCCTATCCAATGGCACTAAGTGCTTCATCCAGGCTTTTCTTGAACACCATCAGGGATGACAACTCCCCCACCTCCTTGGGCAGTCCATTCCAATGACAAATAACTCTCTCTGTGAAGAACTTCTTCCTAGTATCCAGCCTATACCTCCCCTGGCACAACTTGAGACTGTCACCCCTTGTTCTGTGGCTGGTTGCCTGAGAGAAGGGACCAACCCCCACCTGGCTACAATCCTCTTTCAGTTAGTTGTAGACAGCAATGAGGTCACCCCTGAGCCTCCTCCTCTCCAGGCTAAGCACCCCCAGCTCCTTTAGCCTCTCCTCACAGGGCTGTGCTCCAGGCCCCTCACCAGCCTCCTTGCCCTTCTCTGGACACATTCCAGTACCTCAACATCTCTCTTGAATTGAGGGCAGCGGAACTGGACACAGTACTCAAGGTTGTGGCCTGACCAGTGCCAAGTACAGGGGAAGGATAATCTCCCTTGTCCTGCTGGCCACACTATTCCTGATACAGGCCAGGATGCCATTGGCTTTCCTGCCCACCTGGGCACACTTCTGGCTCATGTTCAGCCTATTATCTACCAGCACCCCTAGGTCCCTTTCTGCATGGCTTCTCTCCAGCCACTCTGTCCCCAGCCTGTAGCGCTGTCTGGGGTAACCTCTCTTGATCTATTAGCCACACCCCAGAATGTGCCCTACTGGTCACAAGATCTCATTGCTGGCTCATGGTCACCTTCCCATCAACTGGGACCTCCAGATCCTTTTCCCCTTCACTGCCTTCCAACAGGTCAGTCCCCCACCTATACTGATCCCTGGGGTTGCTCTTTCCCAGGTACAAGACTCTACCCTTGCCCTTGTTGAATTTAATGAAATTTCTTCCTGCTGATCCCTCCAGCCTGTCCAAGTCTGGCTGAATGGCAGCACAGCCTTTTGATGTAGCACCCAGTTTGGTGCCAACAACAAACTTGCGGACAGTGCACTCTGTGCCCTCATCCAGGTTGTTGGACCCTCAGAGTATTTTAAATCCATCTCATACTGCACTGGAACTTATCCCCATTAAGTAGCAATTGATAATACTGCTTTCTTCCTGCCATATTCATCTCCGTTGATTAGTATAGACAAGAAAGTGTTTATCAGTAAATAATAAAGCAGTTCTTTTTAACAATTTCAATTTCTCTGTTGAAACAAATAATAAAACAATTATTTTTGCTTAATATCTCTGCAGAAAATCAGCACAATCTGTATATGAAATGTGGTATTTTAGGGAAGAGAAGAGAAGACTGAGCAGGGATTTTATCAATGCTTATAAATACTTAAAGGGTGGGTGTCAGGAGAATGGGGCCAGTCTTTATTCAGTGGGTTCTAGTGACAGGGCAAGACATAATAGGAACAAACTTGAACATAGGAAGTTCAAACTAAATATAAGGAGAAACTTTACTTTGATAGTGTCTGTAGAACACTGGAACAGGCTGCCCAGAGAAGTGGTGGAATCTCCATCTCTAGAGTAATTGAAAACTGAGATGTGTGCCATTCTGTACAATAGGTGAACCTATTCTGGCAAGGGGGTTGGACTAGATGATCTCCAGAAGTCCCTCCCACCCCATATGATTTTGTGATTCTGTGCTATTGCAGCACCAAGTTTAGTGTAATTTCTTGGTAGTCAGCACTGTGTATGTGGTCCTAACAGAAAGCCTTTGCTTCACTTTTTACCATTGCTGCTATTTTCAGACACGTCACATGCTTTAACTCCAGTAACTGACAAGCTCATGTAAGCCTATCAAGTCAGAGGAATTACTCTCTAACTGTACTGTTGGGATGGCACAACCTTTGCTTAATCTTTAAATTTTTGCTAGAACTAAAACACTTCCTAAATTCTTCCTTTGTACTGGGTAGGCACAGTTTGCAAGTACCCAAACTGCAAGTGACCAGACTGATGAAAAAGGAGACCATGCAATGGACCTGGCTCAGTGGAGCACAGCACATTTCAAACACACATCAGTCACATTAAGAATGCCATTTTTGGAGGGCTGAGATAAATGTAAACATGCCATTAAATTCGGCTGACTTGGTGTTGCAGAATTAAACAATAAAACCAAAGAAGCTCTTCAAGCTATTGATTTCTGCAGTGCACTGTATGCATTTACGTAAATCTAATTAAAACACTGTGCATAACCCAATTACAAGCTATTCCCTTACAGCAAGTTTTATATTTATCTAATCCAGGCTGTGCCAGCTGTGAGACATAACTCTGGGTTTGCAAATAGCTATTGTGTAACAGCTGAAGTGGTCAGATAAATGCACTGATGATTTTGTCCTTTTGGTGACTTGTGGATCAGGACCATTTTTCGTGATATCGGTTTACTGAGTTTTATTTCATCTGCTGACAAGAAATTCATTGATAAGTTAAAGGTAAAATAAGACAAGCATTTGAGGGCTGAGAAAAACCTCACTTTGTGTTCTGGTAGTATTTACCACCCTGGATTGGTTTCTGGAGAGGCAGCACCTTGCCACTGGAAATATAGGAGACTGTCCTTCAAATGTGAGGGTTTAATGCTAGGTGCTCTGAACAACCTCATTCCAGCTTCGAGATTGAACACAGCATCCATGTTTAGATTTTGATGGGGGTCATATCAATGTCCATCAGTATGCCTCTGACTTTCCATAAACACAGCTCCATCACTCCTGTAACGGTGGCAGAAGATGCAGTAGGGCACAGCTCTTGCCAGTTTCAACTAACGCTGTGCACAAATCTTTCCATATCAGATCTACACCATGTTTGTGCCAGTAATAGTCTAGGTATCATCTTGTCTAATTTTGAATGAAATACATGATTCAGAAGGTGAAAACAATAGACTCAACCTATCCTTCCAGGAGTAGAACCAGACTCAAACCTCCCCGCTCCCACCAGAAGCACTCTGAAGAAGGTGAAACCTTCATTCAAGGTTCAGATCTATGCACTCCACAGTTCACAACAAAAGAGCTAACACTTCCTAAACCTGGGAAAAGGGAGAACCTGGATAAACCTGGGTGAACCATAGAATGGTTTGGATTGGAAGAGATCTTGAAAGCTCATGTAGTCCAAACTCCCTGCCACAAGCAGAGACATATTTAAGTGGACCAGGTTGCTCTAAGACAAAGAATCATGGAGTAGGAAAACCCAGTCAGGCATATGCAGAGAGAGGAGAATGGAAAGAAGACAGAGAGGCAGAGCACTGGTGAGGGTGGTAGAGAGCCAAAGGGACTGTAAGCAGAGCTTGGATGGGACAGTGCAAAGCAACAGTAGGAAGAAAAGATACAAGACTTACTCCAGTGAGTCACTCAGCATTTTATTTCTTTAAGGCAAGAACTGATGCAGGTAGCCTAGCTAAGTCCTCACCTGTGACTCTCAATAAATTACTATTCTTTTCCATTCTCTCCTTCCCCCTGTATGTCAGAAGCTCAGAAGGCCAGCTTAGTTACCCAGTAGTTTAGTATCTATCCCTACTCAAGTAGCACTTCCCCAATGTCCCAGCACAGTGCCTGCTGAGGTAAAGCTGCTGGCTGCAGAGCAGCATGATGAGCAGCAACTTCTCCTCATGTGACCTTTAAGCATAGAGTTAGTACAGTGCTACAAGTGATCCCTGGGGCAAATGAGTTTGATGTGGCACCTGAGCACATGTACTACCCAACTCTGGAATTTCAAACTACATGCCACTTCTTTCCAGTTGGAGACAAGTTTATGAGCTTGAGCAGGCAGTGAAAGCTTCTCTCCATGCTAATGAAATGTCCATGTCTTAATGGATTAGTAGTTTTCATATCAGATTAAATATGCATTTTTGCTGATAAAGGCACAAAAGTCATTCCTAATAGTCTTTCAGATTTTGTTAGCAAAAATCCATCTCAATGGAGCACATTGCCTATGGGATACGAACAGGACTGAAAAGGCACTAACACATTATGACGGACTACTCAAATCCTCTGCTCTCCTCCAAATAGCCAGAACACAGTTAGACCACATGCAGAAGGCTATTGCTGATGCAGAGAAACCCTGTGGGCACTTTCCTGGAAGCCCATGCTCAGCCAGCCCAGATCCAGTCTCTGCAGCAGTCCCTGAAGCTGTTTTGCAACTATGGTCAGACAAGTTCTCCAGGAGCCAGGAGAAATTCTCCCTGTTACTGCAGAGTTCAGGCCCTTTTGATACTAGAAAGTACTCCACTGGCACTTGTGAAGCCTCTGAATGGACAAATATCCCAAGCATCACACCACCCCAAAGAATTGCAAGCATTATTATGGGATACATTACCAATTGTGCAAATCCTCCAGAAAGCTGCTTAGGTCGTGTCTGTGCTGCTAAAGAAATCTGTCTCAAACACCAAGAGCAAGTGGAAACAGCTGGCTCACATCTATATTTTTTAGACCTCACACTTTCTGTCCCAAATTTGTCTAGAAATGAGTGGGAAAGGACCACAACAAAGTTGGAGAATGAGTTATCAGCTAAGCAACGTGGACAAAAAAGACCCACTGCTTAAACTGGCTCTCCATCTTTCATTCAGCAGCATAGATACTCCTTAAAGCCTGGCAGAGGGCAAGCCAAAGCTGTGCTACTCTGTTCTGTGACACAGAAGTCTATGTGCAAGTAAAGCTGCTCTAAGACTCCACTGGCAGATGCCAATTCCTGGCTATGGGTCCTCTGCCTGCAGCACTCTGTAGGTTCTCATACAGTAAATCTCACAGCCTGGAGCCCCCTTCTTGAGTATCTCACCACTCCTGTGTGGCAGTGCATTGTTGTCCATCACATTGCACTTTGCAGACATGTTACGGGCCTGGTGACTCTTTTGTGAAAGTGATTGTCACGGGAATGAGTTAACGAAACACAGTATCCCGTGGGACGAGGGGGTCTTGGCACCCCCCTCACCGGTTCTTTGGGTTTCGATCAGCAGAAAAAGACACGGATATCGCTTAAACGTCAGGTATAAACGTTTAACAACCAGGACAGGGGAAAACAGAGAGCTTACACGCAAGACAAATCCCGATCGCGCCTATGAACGTCCGCGGGAGTGCGAGGCAAAAGGGGGAAACACGCTCCTTCCCGAACCTAGGCGGGGGGAAAACCGCGGAAGGAGGGAGACCGATTTAAGGAAAACAGAAGGAGGGATTAGAAATAGGGAGAAAGGGTCAGCCTTGCCGCCTAGGAGAGCTGCGAGTTGCCTGCTGCCTGCTGCCGTGCACGTGGCTGGGGCTTCTCTCAGTTGCTGCGTGGGTGGCGGCGAACGAACG
>VWZI01019759.1:226690-243214 GCA_013396835.1 Psilopogon haemacephalus
CTCTTTTCTTTCTCCCCCCCCCCCCCCCCCGCACATTCTGTAATGTTTGGTAAGTTTTCCATGTTATTGTGGACCTTAATAGAGTGATGCCATTTTCCATATGCTTGCTCCTTCACTTCTATTTCTGACTAAGGTAAATTTTAGAAAGGAAAAAGGTAGATGCATTATGGTACTTGAAGTCAGTAAAAAAAAAAAATCTAAAAGGAAAATGTAATTAAGCAACAAATTGAAAAATGGAATCACCTGTGATGAAGTGAGCAGGAATGATTATTTTAGGGGGAATCATTATGGGCACCTTAATTCCATTCCATTTTGCTGCTCTTGGGATTTGGTTTGCTTTCTTATTTATTTCTATAAAGCATAAACCTCTTCTACTTGCACTGTTAGATGCAACGTGTTATTTTGCATTTAATTGCAATACTGACACATTCCCACTGCTAGAAAAGTTTCCATTGCTATTCAGAAAGTGCTAGGCCATTTAACTTATAGGACATAGTTATTAACTGTTTGGCAAATACCTGGAATGGAAGTAGTTTTACCTGTTGGAAAAAGGACTAGTGCTGCTGTAAAAATAAGGATTTTAAAGAGGTTGGAACATCTGGAAGAAATTCAAGGTGGGAAGAGAATATATGCAGAAGGGTGACTCTAAAAATGTTAAGGTGATATTTTAGATGTTTGATCAACAACAGATGCAAATATAATTTTACATGGAAATGTGGGTACACCAGAACAGGAAGCACTGTTCGACCTTCGTAAAGTTTGAACACCATAGATGGTTACCCAGGCTGAAGTGGGATTAGTTGCAACTAAAGTATTAACATCTGAAAAATTACATTGATGGACTGAATTCAATTTTACTGCAATTTGAATTTGCGTGTTGTAAAAAAAAAGTCTTTTCTTAAGCGAGTTTTCTGCTTTTCCAGTAGCATTTAAAGTTGCTTCATTGTTGCCCAGGTAGAGCAAAAATCCTGCCAGACCAGTGTAGCCACTGCGTTCCTCGTCCAGGATCCAGAGTTGAGTTGAGAAGCAGATGAAACAATGGAGGGTTTGAATCCAGCAAAGCTATGCCCTGAGGGCTAGCAGCCAGCACCTTCAAGTCAGATGTCCTTTTCAGTCCCTCAATGTGTCTTGAGTCCATTTAGGCAATATATGTGTAGCCACATAAGGCATGATACTTTGAATTCATTGGCCAAGACTTGTGATGCTTGTGCCTATTTGTCAGTTTGATTTTCAAACAATGTATTTAATGGGGAATGATTTGAAAACCTGCCTTCCCACAACCTTTCCACCCCCTTTCAAGCCATGCTCCACCCTTTCTTCAGACTGGAATCACAGAGGCATCCAGGTTGGAAAAGACCCTCAGGATCACCAAGTCTAACCTACAACCCTGCTCTATAAGATTCACCTTAAACCCTAGCCCTAAGCACCACATCCAAACGACCCTTAAACACATCCAGGGTTGATGACTCTACCACCACCCAGGGCAGCTCATTCCAGTGCCTGGCCACTCTCATTATGAACTTTTTCTTAATGTCCAATCTAAACCTTCCCAGTCTCAGCCTGAGGCCATTTGCTCTTGTTCTGTCTCCAATTACCTGTGAGAAGAGAGCAGCAGGAACCTCCAGCCTCCTTTTTTTTCAAGCTAACCAGCCCCAGCTCTCTGTCACTCCTCATAAGATTTGTTCTCTAGGCCCTTCACCAGTGATTTTCCTTTGTGAACATGCAGGCCAAGTCCCCATTTTCAGACCATTTAGCTGTGTCCCTGCCTGCAAAAAAGCTTTGTTTCAGAGGAACCAGGTGCTTGCAGCTTGCTCACCGCTTACAGCATCTCGTTTTTCCTCTCCTTCCCTCTGCTTTGGGATATTCTGTATTTTTACCCTCAGGATCACAAGCACGGTTTTGAAAGCATCTTTGTATAGAAAACATACCTGAGAATCAAGGCATCATGAGTACCATGGGCTATAGTTAATATTAGGGCTAACATAAACTATAATACTTAGAATAGTATCTAAGACTCACAAGGGCAAGCATGTGCTGATCCACCACATGATCACAGCTGATAGCGCCTGTTCTGTAGTTAGAATTTTCCTGTTTCCACGTTCCTATTTTCCAAGTTCTGACTGTTTAAACTGTTTAACTGTGTTTATTAAAAACTCCTTGTGCAATTTGCCCAGGGAAATTGTGGCTGCTCCCACCCTGGACTTGTTCAAGGCCAGGTGGGATGAAGCCTTGAGTGACCTGTTCTAGTAGGAGGTGTTCCTCCCTATGGCAGGGGGTTGGAACTGGATGATCTTTGAGGTCCCTTCCAACCTAAACCATTCTATGATTCTATGATTACTTACTGTCAACTGAGAATCCAAATAAATTTCATGTGATTTTCCACGTTTTTAAAATATTAATCAAGTAATACTAATACCAGAAAATCAATATTCTTAATTAATATTTTATATTAGTCATAACAATTGTTATGGAAGAAACTTAGCAGAGAAGGATACAAATTCAAAATGGATCCAAAGTCCAAAATGACAAGTCAGAACCATTCTCAACAGCAACTCTGTGCTAGCAACCTTTTCCAGCTACCCACTGACATTTCCTCTTCTGCCTAACACAAAAATACTTTTCCTGATACCAGACACAGAATCATAGAATGGGTTAGGTTGGAAGCAACCTCAAAGATCATCCAGTTCCAACCCAATGCCATAGGCAGGAGCACGTCCCACTAGAACAGGTTGTCCAAGGCCTCATCCAATCCGGACATGAACACCTCCAGGGTGGGAGCATCCACAACCTCCCTGGGCAACCCATTCCAGTGCCTCACCACCCTCACTGTAAAGAACTTCCCAAATGGGGCAATGATTCTTTCAGAAAATACCTGCTTTGTTCAGAGCTACATCTAACAAACTTAAAGGATAAGATCTTTACAGGATGAGGCCTGTCTTCTCCAGCCATCCTTAAAATATAAACCAATACTGTTTTCCAGGGTTTTGGGTGGTTTTGTTTTGATTTGTTTCATCTGGTACAAGACAGGAACTGGAGAGCTGCCATAGGTATCTCTGTACCACAAAAGAGGGAAATGTTCCCTTCACATCTTAATGGTCTCAAGTCATCATTATATAATGGCATCAATCAGGGCATGCCTTGATATGATGGGAAAAGACTCTATCCCAGAATACTACATGAGCATTAGAGCTTGTCTGAAGCCCTTCACACTTGCAGGTCATGCTTACAGAGCCTAGAAGTGTGGTCTTGCAGAAGACCTTGTCTGTTGACACAGAAATGCATTTCTTGAATGGGTCTGGAGCCATCCCATCACCACAGAGCGTTAAATCCTGTCACTACTTCTTCCGAAGTTGTAGGAAACTTCTGTCCTGTTTTCTTTTAAATTATCAGACACACAGGGAATCTTTGTTAAAAACGAACACTGCCTGGATGTATCAATATTTCTACTTTCTAGACAAGCCAGCTCTTAATTTTAAACCACTAAAGATAGAGGTATGCATCACGTCTAGTAGTTACATCTCAAACAATTTCAACACGCCTCATCTGAAATGCTGAGGAAAACCAAATCACTTCTGAACAGATCAGGGATACAATACACACCATAAGCAATCTCAATTCACAACTTCTTACCAGCACTTCTATCACTCTGCTGACTTCTGTGGTATTGCATATTTTCAATACAACCTTAACATAAAAAACATCCCACAAACCTACCCAACAGATTGAACCTGCATAATCCCACCAGAGCATCACAATAGAAGGCAGAGAAATGGATGAGGTGATATTAATCCAGTTACTTGGTTTATTACATTCAAAGTACTTGCTGAAACTAGAAATTATTTTTTTTAATTAATTGTCATAAGAACTCTGAAACAGCAACAGTCTGTGTAGAGAACAGCAGAATTGAATTTCTAGCATTTATGTTGTCTTCAGTCTCTCTGAAAAATACTCCCAGAATCTAGTTGACAATGCATCAGACTTAGTAGGATTCCAAAAGTGGTCTAGACAGCATGCTTTCATGTGCTGATGATCCTGCCCTCTTATGTGGGCAAATTATTACAGGTTTTTAAGTCTTTCCCATTGCAGCTCTGGGATCTATAGCAGTTGGAAGTCTTGTGAGAGACTCTAGAAAATTACATTCTAGCAGATTGGAACCATATTGTGAAGATAGGGATGTTTCAAAGAAACCTCAAACAACAAACAAACCAATGCACAAAACTGTTTTCAGATGTGTGTTTCAATATGGTTGTAACCAAACAGAATCACAGATTCACGGGATGGATGAAGCAGAAAGGGATCCCTGGACATTGTCCAGTCCTTTGCCCATGCTTAAACAGGGTGTTCTAGAGCAGGTTGCCCAGGGCTGCTCATCCACCAGGCTTCTTGTTTTTAGCCATTCTCCTAGATCAGGCTTCTTGTTTTAGCCATCCTCCTAGACCAGGCTTCTTGTTTTAGCCGTTCTCCTAGACCAGACTTCTTGTTTTTAGCCATTCTCCTAGAACATGCCCCACCCGCATTTTATAAAAGTTCTCAGAAACTTGCCTAATGATCATTGACGGTCAAGACCATGAATGTGTTAAGGTTAGAATATGATAGTTATTGAAACAGCTCTGTTTTAATATTTTTATGAAAGTATTGAGTGATACCAACAGTTACAGCTGACTGAGGCAGCAGAGAAATCCTGGGTAATTTCAATAATTACTTTCCCAAAAACTTGGCTCAGTGGAATCACATGAAGGCTGTAGTCTTCCATGGACTGCATAAAGTACTTGCACACAGCAGGCACATTTATGGAGGCTTTTAGTATAGTAGCATGGATCAGTACTGAGCTCTTGTTTCAGTGCTGTGCATCTCAGCTTTTGGGGAATCTGTAGATCAGTCCAAGGCCACTTCTCTGAAGATGCAAATGGCTTCTTTGGATGACCACTTTATGTCACTTGACACCATGCTAATGAACTTGATGGGGCCCACTTGTGGACAATAAACAAAGATGCTTAGAATGAAGTGTCTGAAAATGTGAAAGCAAGATGCAAAAGAAGTACTATAGAAAGATCATATTGATTCATTATGGGTTTGTCTGCTTTTTGTGTAAACCAGTGTTGGCAACTACCAAGTTATTTACAAATATACAATCTTTCTTTTCCAGAGAAGTACTGGTACCTGCCTTCTCTTCCAGAACGAGACTAGAATTAATGACTAAGTCTAAGACTTACTAAATTGGGATATATTCCTTAATTTTTTGGGTGCCCAGTTTTGAAAAGACATCAGAGATGTGGGTGTTTCTAGATTACCCTTCCAAAAATAAGATTTCCCTAGCAATCTAGTGTCACTAATCACTTCGAACGTTTTAGCTGAGCCTCAGGCTTTCTCCCCTCTACAGCTTCATTCCCTACCAACACAGTGAATTTTGTATTTCCCATGCATATGAGATACCAGCTCTGAAAGCTAATGCAAGATACCATATTTCGTAATCTATCCAGCCCAAAGTAAAGTGAATCATTGTTCCTCAACAGCATTTTTTAAACGCCAGCATGACCTGATTTCTAATAAATTTACACAATCACAGCCTCACTCTCCCACTTCCCATTCATGTGCTGGGGGGACATTGATTTACTTGTGACAGAAACCTTTATGCTGAGACTTGTATATGTTGGTTTCACCCTCCAATATTCACCAGCCAGGTGGTCTTGACAGGAAATAGATCTGACTATCTGTAAAACAAATGTTAATCCAGGACATTTTCAATCCCAGAACACGTTGAGATATTTTAACCAGAAAAGATTTTCCTTGCAGTTTCATTGAAAGTGAAATGCTTCTTTGGATTTATTTTTTTTCAAGCTATTATTAGATGGGGAAAAAAAAATAATTGACTTTTTGAGGTTGTCTCATTTTGTTTAGAAAATGTCACAAGAGATGGGTTATTACTTTAATCAAAGCAAAATGAATGAGGCTTATTGAACTATATAAGACATTTTCTGCTGTTTTTGGTGTCTGCTTAGCATTCAAGTAGTTCCAAATTTAAATAATTTCAAACTACTATTATGAAAAATTTGGAAGAATAGGATGGATTCTGCTTCTTGTTTGCCTTTCGGTATAAGCATTTATCACAGCCAACAATTAAAACAGCCAACCCAGAGATACAAACGTTAGGCACTTGCTCTTACTTCTGTAATGTTTTACTTGGAGACAATACAGTCTCACCCAGGTAACAAGTTTTCCCTGGCAATGTAGTCTAAATCAATACCAACAAGCCAGTTGCATTCCTCATTCAGAGTAAGTCAACTGGAGACTGCAGGAACTCAATATTTACACTCAAGGACTATCTAAAACCCCTCCAGGTATCTAATTTCTAATTTGTTGTGCTGTGTCAGCTATCACTACTCCTGCCCTTACCCTCAATACTTGACTAACCCTGGAAGGAGCCATGGTGGATCCTTCTGAGAGGACTCCTTCAAAAGTCCACGGGAGAGATGTGGAAGCTTTCCAAAAACCTTCAAGAATGATGAAATGCAGCATTTCATCTCAACAACTATTTGTAACAAATTAAACTCTTCTCAGCAGCTGAGATCTTGCTTGCTTTACTACATGTCAAGACAAAAAATCAAAATCCCCAAAGTTTGGATGTGTGTACACAAACCATAACGTTTTGCGTGGAGCTCTTTGGTATCATAGTGTATGGAGCCACAGCTGGGAGGCAGCATTAACAAATATGTGCAGCTGCAGTACTGAGTATTTGCCATGCTTACATCTGGGACAAAGAGAGGAGGGGCAGAAAGAGGGCCAAGCTTGCAGGTTTCCCCAGCCCACATCAAGTAATCCAAACTACGTTTGCTATATACTGAATCTGATGTAAAATTTTGATTAATTGTAATTCCTTGAAGAAGCCAGGGAGAAAAAAACAAACCAAAAAACCACAAAACAGGACATTACATAGCAGACATTAACACCTATTGGACATTTTAACCTCCTTGTCTTTCCCTAGCAACAAAAACCTAGGATATTTTTATGGATCAAGGTCCCAATATGCCTGAAATAAATAGGGAAAATATTGTCCGTGTTTTTCTCTCTGGAAAGTGATGAATTGTATAGTGTACTGTTCACATCTGGGGGCATTTCTAGACTTACCTGTCTATACCACTGCTCAGACCCATTTCTAAAGTTCTAATTCCCAAACAAAAGAACAAGACTATTATTATCATAATTAACTCTCTCCTTAGTGAGGTAACTTTAGAGACAAACTACTTTTCAGCTCCACCTTCTCTAGCTGCTAGTGCTTGCAGCTCTCAAGTGCTTTAGAATCTTCATTTCCACAAACTCTGAACAGATATTAGTGATTTATTCCTGTAATTACTGTGCTCTTGAAGTTGTACCAAATGAAGTGTACTGTTCTGTGCTAAATATTGCAAGTTAAATCCCACTGGTCAGGAAGAAGTGAAAAAAGACACTACTGAAGTCTGTTGAAAGTACATGCCAGCCCTTGCTTGACTGTCTATCAAACAAGGTGGTCTACAAGACAAAGATGAGAGAAGGAAGCGCAGACAATCATCCATCTTCTGTCAGTGTAGGCAGTGCATGCAAGTTATTTATATAGCACTTTCAATTGTGTCCCTTGGCCCATTGCTTTAAAGTAAGAGTGGGCAAGAATTTGTAGGCACATGAAATTCTGCTATTTCTTTGCAATTCTGAATGCAAACTGTCAGTATTTTAAGAAATTCTAAAAATAATTGGTGAAGCCATTTTCTCTCTGTTGCTGTCACAGAGTTGGGCTCTAATGCACCCAGAGATGTGATAACGGTGAAAACTGACGTAAAACAAAAGCTTAAGAAAAGCAACAGAGACAAAGATAATGGCTGCATCCTACCAAAACAAAACATTCTGCAGAAGCACAAATGATGGAACCATCTATTCTCGTACAAAAGCATATCTGTGGAATAGGGCTGTTTTGTTTTTTTTTTTTTTTCTCATGTAAGTGAATGCAAAAATATCTTTATTTGCTCAGTTTGGAACTCCTGACCTCGTGGGTTTGGATGCCAAGTCAATGTAGTCTTAATAAACAATAAAAAGCAATAATAACCCATGCAGCGAATTACTGGAGCAAACATCTCCAGAACCAGAGCATGTCAGTCAGTGTTCTTTTTTGTCCCATCAGGTTAGCAACCAGAAAGGAAATGAGTTTTCACCTTCCTGCCAAGTTTTTCATGGCCCTACATGAAAATGAGAGCACAAAAGGAGAAACTGGTTTCCTGGGTCTTCACCTTATGAAAGTGATTCTGTGTAAGCTCAGCTTTAGGCATAGCACACGGCATATTTGTATCTCAGAGCACATACATTCCTCTGCCTTTTGCTGCACCTGCACATAAAACCAAACGTCACTATTTTAGCTCAGCCATGTTGTATGTCTAATCAGTTACCTGTAATTACTATTCTCATTAGCACCACACTACATTTTCCTTTCCATTATCTTTTCCTCAGATATGATTCTGCCTGCATTAATTAAAAAAACTCTTAGGGCTAAAGCTGATCTTGGTGAGTTGTAAATCAGGCAGTACCATAAATCAGATGTCTACACTGTTACAACAGCCACCTACATGAGATTGGAAGAGACTTGCAATTTCATTCCATGAAAAGAAAGCTCTCTGTTTTTTCAGCGAGTTAACTTAGCCTTCCTCCTGAGAGCTGACCCCACTTAAATATGAATCTTGGAGAAAGTGGAATGAGCCAGAGCAGCTCACCACTAGCTCTGAATGCAAAACAGCAAACTGAAAACCTGAGGGGATGAACTAGTAATAGTTAATGTTCTGTTAAACACCTTTGAACTGTGAGGAAGCCAACTTCAGAAGATTATTGCTTTTGATAAAATCACAAATTAAAATGAGAAATTGAGGCATAGGTTCACAGCTGTGTTTCACGTCCATGTTCATTTGCAGGAGGCAGACTTGAAGGTGGTTGTGGAACGTAATTTATTTAGTAGATATACTCTGGATTTCTACCCGGATGCATCAGGAAGGGACACGGGTAGTTCACTAGGTTTCAGGATATATGGCAGCTCTGCTGAAGCATTTACATTATGACTTCTCACATTAAATTCTTGCCAAAGCTTCATATCAACACATACAGTCAATTAGTGGAGATGGAGAGCAGGAAATGCCATCCAGAGTTCTCCCTGGCATTGATCAAACGCAACCCAGTGTCGCGTTGCGCAATTCCCTGTCTCCAGGCAAAACTCCATTAGAATTTCTGAACTGGACATGCCCAAGAGCCACATTAGTCACTCTGTGATGCCACAGCACAGACCTCCAGCATGCTACAAGCAAATGGCTCACAGCTGTTACACAAGCTTCACTGGGAGCTAATCTAAGGGTCTCTTGGCTGTCTCTCCAGTGACATGAGAGTGCCAAAAGTAAAATAAATAGCTAACTGACATACTCCATCAGACTCCGAGTGTAATGAAACCAGCTTCCCTATTCCTGCCTCCTATGGCTAGAGCTCAAGAGGTGACCTGAACAATGTTCATCATATGTGTGTAAAAAAAAAAAAAAAAAAAAAAAAATACAAGAGAANCACTATGCTTCTGTGTGCCCCAAGTGGCTTTCCATCCTCATTGACACACCACACTCCACAGATGGTGGCAGGATGGGGTACTATTTTGCTAAACTTACCTTATAATCAAGAATTTTGGACCATAAATCTCTGCACTTTGTGAGAAATGGAAGCTGGAAGTGATACACAGAAACCACCCACGAAAGGATGTATCTTACAAGAGGAGTGGATGGGAAATGGTGGTTTCCCTTTTCACTTGTCAGCATCAGATTTCTTTGATTATGTGTTTGACACAAAGATAGATTTCTGTAATTAATATCTTGTGTCAAACTCATCTTGCATTGCTGAAATAAATATTTGAGAGTGTCACTGTGATCCATGTGAACTATTGAACCCTGCATCATTTTCAGGGGGAAAACACAAGATGAGGGTGTTTACAGGGCAGAAAGCATGGAAAGCCATCTATTTTTCTGAGAACTTGCCTAAGGGACACATCTGTGTAGACTCAGTTTACAAGGGGGATTTAAAAGCTAAGATACATTTCTAAAGTAAAGCAGCTCTCTAAAGAAAAGCTACAGACCTGCTACTCTTTAGGAGGGATACTTGTTCTACCTGGTCTGTCTGGGTATACTCTTTGTACGTACTTTGCTCCTTACCTGTCCTGGTGTTCCTATTCTTGAACGCCAAATACTGCTCTGATTTCCTTGAACTTGCCTAATGCATACAGGACTAGATCTAAGCAAACTCTGTCTCATGCTCAGGAGATTATTGTTGGTCCCAATATTTAAGTTCAAGTTGCCTTAAAAGACAAAGTAAATGTAGAATGCTGAAGAGAATCAGAATAGGAAAAAGCAAGGACAGGGGGCACTACAGACTAAAAATTCAGGCATTTCAGATTGCAAGAAAAATGGGGATGAAAGCAATGAAACACAAGACATGCTTAATAGACTAAGAAGCTCACTGGTTTCCTGCCTCCTCTCTGTTGGTTGCTAATGTTCAGCAGGATGTGTTCTGTCCACAGCATCCCCATTTTTAGCTAGACACAAACAGGGTATTGTTACTTTACTATGACTTTCTAGGAGTGATTGGCTGCAGTTATCTCTCTTTGGCTGCACTATATAATTTTATGTTCCTTAGCACTTGGCACGTTTGTTTCTGTATATTTTATCTATTTGTCACACAGTGCATCCACACCCAAACAACTCAGAAGTACAGTGGGACTTCCAGATAGTCTCTTTCCTTGACCTAGCAGAGGACATTTGCTCCCAAATTGCATGTAGGTGGATGGGGAGCATACTTCTTTTGTCTACTTGGTCTTAGAATCATAGAATCAGCCAGGTTGGAAGAGACCTCCAAGGTCATCCAGTCCAACCTATCACCCAGCCCTAACCAATCAACTAGAGCATGGCACTAAGTGCCCCATACCAAGGTCATCCAGTCCAACCTATCACCCAGCCCTAACCAATCAACTAGAGCATGGCACTAAGTGCCCCATACAGTCATTTCCTGAACACCTCCCAGGATGGCAACACCACTACCTCTCTGGGCAGCCTATTCCAATGGCAAATCACTCCTAATATGCAGCCTATACCTCCTCCAGCACAATTTGAAACTGTGTCACCTCGTTCTGTTGTTGGATGCCTGGGAGAAGAGACCAACCCCCACATGGCTACAACCTCCCTTCAGGTAGTTATAGACAGCAACGAGGTCACCCCTGAGCCTCCCCTTCTCCAGGCCCCTTGACATTCACACAGCCCAAATTCTGCCTCTCTGAAGAGGCCAGAGGCTGCTTGGGCATCCATAAGAAAAGGCAATATTTTATTGGCTAAACTATCATGGTTAGGTCTACAAATCCTCATACTTTAATGTTCAGTGTAAGGCATGTCCAGCAGGGCAGCTGCCACCTTCCTTGTAACAGCAAACGGTCAGAGGACTTGGTCTGGAAAAACCACAGTGACAGATCTTTGAAGCAGTTTAAGTCCACCTCAGGTGCCACCAGAGCCACCTGGCTACTGTGGGAAGGGGGTTGACGGGTGGATGAGGGTCGGGCAGCAAATGCTGCCTTTCCTGGGAAACTGAGTAGCCAGGAGCACAGGAATCCCAGGGCAGTGGGAGAGCACCTTAGAAAGCAAGCAGTTGTTGCTCGCCAGTTTGGACACTCAGACACCTGTGCATGGTTTGATGACCAAGTAAAAAATTTTCACCAGGTTGCACTTAAACCCATCCATGAGGGCCTCATGTCAGATGCTTGGCTGCTGCAAGGTGAAACTTCACCACTGTTCAGAGGAGCTGAACTTATTGAACCAGTTGAGGGCAAAATATCTGTATGAACTTGACACTTTTTGAAAATATTTGAATATATATGATTTTTTTTTCCAGTTTAGTTCAACTGATTTGCTTCATGCCCACAAAAATGGGACAGCACTCAGACAGGCCAGAAATGAATTAAAAGAAATTGGTTTAAGGTCATCCACAGCATTAGAATAAAAGTGAACAGAATGCAAAAGGAACTATGGATAGTACATTTATATCAAAGTGGAAGAAAGAAAACTGTTCAGTCATGAAAAGTGTCCTAAAATAAGCACAGCAATATCAAAGCCAATTAGAGAGACAGTGCTGTAATTCCAAGGCTAAAAAAGCAATCTTCCATGGTGTGGTTTATGAACAATTTATCACCACACTTGGTTCCTACAAGAACACAGTCCAATAAGCTACTGGTTTCAGCTTACCTTTATATCTCTATAACCAACTCATATTGAGGGAGCCAGAACCTGGCAGTGGTGCTAAGATGATGTATTTCTAATTATTCACTCTTAGTGTAGGGTTTTCTAACCCACACATCAATACATCAAGGTGATTTATTTTTCTTTTGTGGATTCCCAACACTACTATAATCAGTGGCTTAGCGGAGAGAAACAAAAAAGGTCTGTGTGATGAAGTGACAGCACAAACAAAACAACTGGATATGTGTATCAAGATAATTCATGCTCCTTCTGAAATCCACTGGGTTTTCTTTCAGCTTGAGTATTCCTGATGTGATACAAGATTCATGCAGGAGCAAGGATATTCTGGGAGGCATGACAGGATGGAGAAGGAAATGGATTTGTGAGAGCAGAAAACATGCAGGGATGGAGTGAGAAGACCTATCCTCCTCAGAAGCTTGATGAAATCTGGAGATGGTAAACACAGTCCAAAGCCAAGGCAGCTCTGAGAAGGAGCAACTCATTCAGGCCTGGAGGGCCAGACCACACTGTGTGAAGTCTGTCACTGGGTAAAGGGACGCAGGTGATTTTCACTGCTATAGTTCTGGACACAGAGCTGCACCACACGGAGATGTCAGCTTGGAGCTGCGTTGGCACAGCATTATTTCTCAGCACTGTCCTGATGTGATTAAACCATTCCCAACTGTACTAATATTTAGTGAAGCAGTTTGGGTGCCTATGATCCCCAGCAGCATGGGAAGGGAGCACATTAAGATAAAATACACAGAAAAGATATCCACTACTTGAGTCAGGAAGGGACATGGACATGGAGCATTATTTGCATAGTGCACTGAATGAACATAAATCCCATGTTTACTCTAAAATATCATCGCAGCAGTAGAGGAATTTAAAAGCCTGTTTCAGAAGTGTTCAGAATCACTCAGGAGAAAAATGCTGTAGGAGACAGGAAGCAGGGTCTTGATGGGCTAGTATCCAGATCACTACAGGATAGTTTGGGACCACTTGTCTGTTAGGTTTTCCACCTGTCACATCAAAGAGTCTGACATATTCACAATGGGAAATGGTATTTGATTGATGCAATTCCATTTAATTTATGGTGTCTGCCATTCTGTAATCCTGGGAAAAAAAAACATCTCTGCAGGGCTGCAGTGCTCTGCTCTTAAATGATTCCCTAGAAGCTGCATTCTTCAGAGTCAGGATTTTGAGTCTGGAATCAGAAATAAAACAAACCTATAGGCTATCTTGGACTTCTGGCTCACTGAAAAACACACTCAGGCTTGTCATCTGTGCTGCCTATCTTCTTGATTTGTAGAAGGTGAGACCAGGAAAGTTTTAGGTGTGCGCTTGTCTGTTTAGTCCTTAAAAAGCTGTTCTTAAGCATCCATATATTTTCCACTTGATATGTTTGTGCATTTCCAGCACTAATAACATGCAAAGATTACTTAGAGACAAGTAATCCTGTTAGTGCCACTATGTCTTACTTGTCCTGAACCTGATGGAGCACAAGAAAGGAAAATATGTTGCATGATAGCCAAGCAACCTTTGGCTTCTTAGGTTGAATGACCACGTATTTTGGCACAAAGCCTGGACTGACCACTCCTTCTCTGTTGCATATCACCCATAATATTCTGCAACTTAGCCAGAGATGTTCTGCAAATATAACACACAAAGCAATTCCTGCTCCAATGACACAAAGAAGAAATACAAAAACTGAATTCCACAGTACAAACTGGAAAGAGAAGCACTGGAGGATGCTGATTGAGCTATGCCACACAAGAAGCTGCAGATGCTAACCAGCACAGGAGAAGCTCCTAAGTAGTACTATGGCTATGGGGAACACCATGTTTGCTGGTATTTCTGCTGCAGACCACTTCTGTACATGCAGCCATTGTAGCCCCCTTGCTGCTCTGCATGGGTTGGCTCTATGCTGCAAAGTAAATGAGTCTGAGGCACCAAGCTTCCCTTGTACGTAGAGTTTCTGTGATTTATGCATACCATGCCCTAGCATCATTTCCAGAGGACCAAAACCAGAACTCCTGGGTGACTCCTTAACCACTGCCTAATACAACAGTGTGGCAGAGTCTAGGCTCTAGCAATGACTTTAGGAATGGTGGAGCTGGCAAGCTGAAATGGGTGGTGAAACTGGAATCATCTGATAAGTAGCACATATAGGAAACTGGGGGCAAGACAGGGACCTTTATTCCCAAACACATTCTTCTGGACACGATTTCTGTCTCCAGATTTGAGAAAAAAAATATGCCCCCGCCCCCATTCTATTTATTTTTTTCAGTATGGGCTGGGCCCCAATTTGAGTTGTGCCAGTGGAAGGCTGTGGGAAGAATGTCTTCTGTTGCATAATGAGCAGCATGTTACATGATAGATTCATGCACTCCATTTCAGTTCATGTGATAGAAGAACAAAGAGAACAAATGCCTTCACAAGTTACCTAATGGGGGAAAATTCCTTGCACCACGGAAAATGAAAAAGAGCAAACACTTGTTTGTCTAAAACCTCAAGCATTTCCCTTGCTCAGTGGATCCTCAACTTGTGTCCTATTTCCTGTTGTTAAACTGCTCAACTTCTCCATCCCTTTCTTTTTAGGAAGACTGGTTCCTTTTGTCACTCCCTGCTATAATCCAAATATTTGCTAAACTTCCTGGAAGATGGCATGTTGATTATTTTGAGTTTCTCAGCCCAGAGCCACCGCAAAACCCGAAGCTGAAGAACTAATAAATTTAGTCACATCAACAAAGTTAAGGGCTGATACATTCCAACAAACTAAAATAAGCCTAAAGCAACAAGTGGTTTCTGACTTTTCCATGTGTGTTTTTATTTTCATGTCTCTATTCCAAGGAGTATGTCTAAAGCTTCCCTTTACTCTGAATTTCAAATCTGAATTAAATTAATTATATCAGCAGAAGCTCCACCATGCTTATTTAGCTCATGCAATACTGATCCTGCTTGCCAGGGTGCCTGCCTGTACCTGCAGAGGAGAACCTTCCTCATAAGGCACCTGCGGGAACTGGGGAGGTCTTGGTCAACAAGAGGGGTTCAAGCCTCAGACCTATGAGGGAGTCTGAAAATATAAATCTAGCTGCTACAGTCCCTTCTGAGAGCATACTACCAAGTCCCATCTCCTATACCTCCTACTTCATTAGATTGTTTCCCATCATGGCCCATGGCATTTCTGAAATACCTTTGATGCATTAAAATTTCCCTAGGCATTCAAGATAAACTAAGGTAAATATTGGCCCAAGTGGTCTTCCAGGAATGAAGAATAATCCCGATGGATGACCAGACATATGGATTACCATGGCACTTCCCCACGGCTACAAACCTCAGGTCACTGATGCAGCAGGACATTCGGTCCTATCTTCCCAAACATGTTTGGCACCTCACAACTGCAGGGCCATTACAGCATGAATTTTTTCATACACCCCTACCTGTCTCGCTTTAGCAGAGACACTGTTCATATCACAGTCATCAGCCTGCTGCTGAACAGTCAAACCTGAACATCTGTAGTGCTCAGCTAGCAGTAATCAAAGCCACACACTACTCTTTGCTACTTCACTCCACCATCGTAGCCCCTGCTAGGCTTGTTCTCCACTCTTGCAAGTCAAAAAAGGACAAGAGTTCAGCTTATGTTTCTCAGATAAGTTCTGCTTTGTAAGTGTTTGGTTCCTGCCTGACTTTGTTCACCGCTATCTGAACTACCTGAAAAGAAATCAAATACAGCCTTTCCTAGCAACAAGTATTAGAAGAGCATTGGACTTACAATACCTGCAGTGCCTAAAAATGAACTACTGTACTGACAGTCAGTCAGTTAAACCTGAAATTCCTTAGAGTTTAGAATTCTAGACTTTAAAGAGATCATCACTTTCTACCTGAAGATTTTTAGGCTTCAATATTTAAATTTTTAGCTCAGTTTGCTGAGGGTTGAGCTTGTCTTATGACCAAAATTGTGCTGTTCCTGTCTGTTGTTCTGGGATTCCTGTTGGATTTATATGATACCTCAGCTCTCACTGCCTTTCTGTGTGCAGTGGGCTCCATTGCAAATGACATGGAACAAGTAATGAATACTATATGGTGGTTTTTCTCTAGTAGTAGAAAAAAAATATGTATTTATGGATGAGAAGTTTTAGATTAGAAATAGCTAAACTTTTGTAAACTTTGGCCCCATTCTCCAAAACCAACTGTACCAAATATTTTTGCTGGTTTAGGAAAGTTTAACAGCTTGCCTTTTTTTTTTTTTTCCCTAAAA
>VWZI01019759.1:244345-285078 GCA_013396835.1 Psilopogon haemacephalus
TTTCAAGGTATATTATCACCTACTGCAAGGAATCAGTGCACCCTCAGCAAGTTTGCAGGTGCCACCAAACTGTGTGGCACAGTCGACTTGCTGGAGGGCAGGGATCCATCCAGAGGGACCTGGACAGGCTGGAGAGGTGGGCCCAGGCTAACCTCACAAAATTCAAGAAGGCCAAGTGTAAGGTCCTGCACTGGGTCAGCACAATCCCAAGCACAACTCCAGGCTGTGGTGAATGCCTGGAGAGCAGCCCTGAGGAAAAGGACCTGGGGGTCTGGGGTGATGAAAAGCTCAACATGAGCCAGCAGTGTGCACACATGACCCAGACAGCAACTGTGTGCTGGGCTGCAGTAAGAGCAGCATGGCCAGCAGGGCAAGGGAGGGGATTCTCCCCCTTTACTCTGCTCTCCTCAGACCCCACCTGGAGTACTGTGTGCAGTTCTGGAGCCCCCAGCACAAGAAGGACATGGAACTGTTGGAGAGAGTCCAGAGGAAGCCACAAAGATGATCAGAGGGCTGGAGCACCTCTGCTATGAGGACAGGCTGAGAGAGTTGGGGCTTTTCAGCCTGGAGAAGAGAAGGCTTTGAGGAGACCTTATAGTAGCCTTCCAATATCTGAAGAGGGCCTACAGGGGGGCTGGGGAGGGACTATTCACAAGGTCTTGTTATGACAGGATGAGGGGGGATGGGTTTAAACTGGCAGAGGGGAGATTTAAACAGGATTTTTGGAAGAAGTTCTTTCCAGTGAGGATGGTGAGACATTGGAACGAGTTGCTCAGGGAGGTTGTGTCTGCTCCCTTCCTGGAGGTATTCATAGCCAGGCTGGATGAGGCCTTGAGTGACCTGTTCTAGCAGGAGGTGTCCCTGCCTATGGTAGAGGGTTGGACCTGGAAGATCTTTGAGGTCCCTTCCAACCTAAACCATTCTATGATTCTATGATTTCCTTGTGCCATACTCAAGTGCTTCAGTCACTCAGTCTTGTTTTACCTCAAGCATTGCTCACCCTCCCACACTTCTGTCACAGTCCAGTGCTGTGGCTAAAACTAAGAATCCAAGTTTTATCTGTTGGGACTATCCAACATGTGACCCCAAAAACAGGGTATATATATCTTGTCTCCTCAACTAAAGACTTCTCCTGAGTCTATCCCAAACTTTCCTGGGCTGGAGGTCTGAAGGCAAGCCTATTTAGCATGGAGCTGCTTTACCTTGCTAAGTAAATAATTACACATCCTATCTAGTGGTGAAAAGAAGGTCCTGAACAAAAGATAAAGTATCTTCTGCTTGAAAGTTCAATAGCTGCTCTGGTAAGAATGGTCCTCAAACTGCCATCTTTGGATTCTGACATGGCAAGAGGCATGGACATACTGAAGACACAATCTAGTTGCCCCAACAGCATGGTATCCCTCCATTTTAATTCCTTTCTTCCAGGCAGAAGCAATGTCATTCTTCACAGGTCTCGGCAACAGGAGCTACTTCAAGGAAATGAGGAGCTGGGTGTTGACGAAGCTTGCCTGGGAAGGAGATAGGAGACTCTTAAAAGGCTCAAGTTAGGCAGCATGGATCACAGAAAGAGCTCAAGTACTGGAGATACAAGCCTCTAAATCCTCTATCTCTAAACTGTGTTCTTTGATTGCTTCTTGCCCCATCCTACCCCATAAAAGTCATATATGAAGGGAACATCAATGATCACGGACACCCAAAGCAAACCAGTTAGCCACTGCTGTTCATCACACATGGATTCAAGCAGGTTTGTTACAGATGGGAAGACTATAGGAAAGTAAGAATTATTGGTATCTATCCCTAAATCTGAAGAATAGCTCATGAAGTACCTGCCAAGCTCTCTGCAAATTTGGAAGCCAAGAAGATACATCTCCTGGCTCTGCTCGAATCCATTTGACAGAAGCTACAAAAGGAGCAGGTGCTTTGTACAGACCTTGTTACCAAAGAGGTTAAAAGATGACAGCAGTGAGAAAAAGAAGCCAGTCTCTGTGGAGTGGTTGCTGGGTAAGCAGGAGAACATGCCTTGGAAAGAGGCCATTACAGTTTTTTTTTTTTACTCAGGTGTACCCTGGAAACTTGCATATCCAAGGGACTTAGACTGCACCACTGTTTTTCACATTTAACCTCACTCTTTGCTTTGTAAGAGATGAAGAAAAAGTGCTTCTTGCCTTGTAGCTAGAGAGGCCTTTCCAGTCTGTCTGACTAAAATTTTGCAGAGTTTCTCAGCCCAGGCTACAAATGCAGATTCAAAACTGAATGCTGGGATTTAAAGCTCTAAGCAGATACCTGAAGATTCCTACTCAATCTGAGGGCACTTTCTGCAGAAGTTCTGGCTGACCACCACCAATATTGTACAAACTACTTTCAGAAAGAATACGTCCAAGAGACAAATTGCTTGGATCTGCAGAAAAAGGCTCAGTCCATACCAATTCCTGCTAAAGGAACAAAGCACAAAATAGCCTATAAAAGAGAAAATTGCGGTCAGGCAGCAGAACAACTACACTATTACAGATACACTGAGAGAGTCATGGTCTTGTAAAATTAAATGTAATTAAAACAATTACCTGATTGTCTTAACAGAATGGCAAACCACCAATCTTTTGCCAAACAATTGTTGCAATTCTGACAGGAGTGCCTCTGCCTTATGCCACCATTAGACACCACCTCATGCACTATTTTCATCATCCTGGGATTGTCCCCAAGAATAAAGCATTTGGTCTGATTTATTAATATATCCAAGCAGGTTTGTAGGGAAAGAAAATGTCTAGTGACTGCTTTCTTAGCTCAGTAGCCACAGGGCACAAGTATCAAACTTCAAGGATGTTACTGCTTGCATGCAAAGGACAATGAGAATTTTAGGTTGCTTTCTTACCTGCATACAGAATTTTGTTCTGGCTGGTTGCCTTTTAATTTTTTCTTTGGGCCCCAAAGAGCAGCCAAATTTCAACACGAGATGGAGGCTGTTTCTCTTGGACTCCTGATGACATTCTGCTCTCTTTTCCCTCCAGGAAAAGATGTACATAGAATTTTGAGGCATTTCTGCCTTGCTTCTATCACATGCCTTATCTATCTACTATAATATTAAAGTAAATCCATTGATCAAGTGCTCTAGTGTCACAGTAGCGTAGGACATTAGTGTCTCATAGAATCATAGAATCAGTGAGGGTCAGAAGGGACCATAAGGATCATCTAGTTCCAACCCCCTGTCATGCCCAGGGACACCCTGGCCTACATCAGGCTGGCCACAGCCTCATCCAGCCTTGCCTCAAACACCTCCAAGGAAGTGGCCCCAACCACCCCTCTGGGCAACTCATTCCAGAGTCTCACCACTCTCATGGTGAAGAACTTCCTCCTCACATCCAATCTGAATCTCCCCACCTCCAGCTTTGCTCCTTTCCCCCTAGTCTTGTCACTACCTGATAGCCTAAAAAGTCCCTCCCCAGCTTTTCTGTAGGCCCCCTTCAGATACTGGAAGGCCATAATAAGGTCTCCTGGGAGCCTCCTATTCTCCAGACTGAACAGCCCCAACTCTTTCAGTCTGTCCACATAGGAGAGGTGCTGCAGCCCTCTGATCATTCTTGTGGCCCTTCTGTGGACACACTCCAGCATGTCCACATCCCTCTTGTAATAGGGGCTCCAGAATTGGATGCAGTACTCCAGGTGGGGTTTCATCAGGGTGGAGTAGAGGGGAAGAATCACCTCCCTCTACCTGCTGGCCACATTTCTCCTGATACAGCCCAGGATCTGGTTGTCTTTCTGGGCTGCAAGTGCACACTGCTGGCTCATGATGAACTTCTCATCCACCAGCACCCCTAAGTCTCTCTCTGCAGGGCTGCTCTGCAGCCAGTCACTGCCCATCCTGTATTTGTGCTTGAGATTGTCTCGATCTAGCTGCAGGACCTTGCACTTGGCCTTGTTGAACCTCCTGGGGTTGGCTTGTGCCCACCTCTGCAGCCTGTCCAGGTCCCTCTGGATGCCATCCCTGCCCTCCAGCATGTCTGCTGCACCACACAGCTTGGGGTCATCAGCAAACTTGCTGAGGGTGCACTCAGTGCCTTTATCCATGTCTCATTCAACCTCTTCTGTCCTCTTTTTGTCATATGCTTACGGCATTCTTCATCTACTGAAGGTCTTATGCTGATCACAAATGAGGCATGTTTTCTGGTGCCTTTTGGTGTGAGGAGTAACCTGTGGACTTTCCTCAGCTAGCTTGGTGTCCTGCTCTTGCAAACAATTGCACTGGTGGCATCTTCCATGTCAGTGTTTTTAGATTCCTTTTATCCTTCATTAAATTCAGGAAACCTACAACTCACAACCATGAGACAAAACATCACCAGGCTACTAAGATTCTATTGCAGCTATCCATGAACCTGTTGATTCTTGTGTATCAAGTGATCCTACTTAAAACCTGGGTTCTATGCATTACAAAACCCTTTCCATGATACCTATGTTTTTCCTGCAATCATTCTATTCAGTGTTGTGAACCCAATTCCCAAGAGTTCAGAAAAGAAAGACGGAGCCCAAACTTCTGCTAAAAATGCCCAGGTACTTGTTACTTGAGTGTATGCTACCAATACCAGGATTCCAATAGTACGAAATGCAATTCAATGAAGAATTTTAACTGTACAGGCAAAAAATACACTCTTTCAGGAGCCATGGCCTTCTACAAGGAGTTTATTTCCTACTCATGATGTTTAGCAGCGCCTGCTTTGCAAATTCTCTAGAGCCCTGGCTAATTTACAATGCCAGTTTACATAACATGGATGACAACCAATTCAGTTTCGTCCTCTGAAAGCAACTACTGCATGGAAAAATATCTCAGCAGCAGTAGCATGTAGCTGTTGATTTCAGCATAATACTCTGTTATTTCAAATACTTCAGACTCAAACCCAAGAATGCAGCACTAGTGGATAGCTCTCAATCTTGATTACAGCAGAATAAATTTGAGGCAAAGTCTCTCATATGCTCAATTCATCCAGACTGACACTAGACAAGTAAGACTCCAAGAGCTATAGAGTGTCTTTATAATGCTAATTTAACTATGATCAGCTTTGTTATCTCTCAAAAAAACTCATTGTGCAGCATTGTATAATATAACATGTAAATGTATGGTGGTTTTATTTCTCAGGGTTTTAATTTATAATCTCTCAAGATAAAAGCAGTGGAAAGAGAGCAACAGTTCCTAGTGGTTAGAGAGACATAGAGGGAAGACTTGCTGTCTAGTTTCAGATCTGCTGCTGATCTGCTCAACAACACAACTTTATGCAAGGATAGTCAATACTCTTCACCTAATGAAACCCACATATCTGAATTATTAAGGATACATAACTGAAATGAAAGTAAATGTATAGAATCATAGAATGATTTAGGTTGGAAGAGACCTCAAAGATCATCTAATTCCAATCCCCTGCCTACTAGAACAGGTCACTCAAGTCCAACCTGGCCTTGAACACCTCCAGGGAGGGAGCAGCCACAGCCTCCCTGAGAAACCTGTTCCAGTATCTCACCATCCTCACTGTAAAGAACTTCTTCCTAACATCTAGTTTAAACCTCCTCTCTTCCAGTTTAAATGCATTACTGCTCATCCTGTCATTACAATACCTTGTAAACAGTCCCTCCCCAGTCTTTTTTTGACTGAAGACTTGACAAAAGAGATTGAGTACAAGATTAACTTCTCCTAACATGTCTAATAATCTGTCATTGGAATGACTACCACATTTCTACCTAGCCAGCCCCTTCCAAAGTTAACATCTATGGACAAATAAGTTTTCTTTTCATGTATTTGCCCATTTCCTGAACTGTCTTTTTACTTCAAACACTTTGTGTTTCTGGTCACAGTTTTTAATTCCATCAGTAAGTCATTGAGTCATTTCATTACTCACTTCCTTTCACATTAACGTAAATGACACATTCAAATTCCCTGCTGACTTTCCCCAACTTGATATGGCACCTCTCAAAGAGATGAGAACTTCCTACAGAAATCTTGCTTCAGCTTTTTAGATTTAGCACACTTTAGGTGAACTCAACTACTGGCTTGTGTAACAAAAGCAAATAAAATCCCTTGACAGAAGCAGAGTTAGAGGCCACACAGGCACTTCTGAGGCACTATTTGGCAGATAGTTGGTGTCACACTCAGTGATATAAAAGCACAAATACTTGTTGGCTATAAAGCTTATGTTATGATAGCCATAGAGGTGAAATGTGGAAGTGTGGCATCCTGAACAAGTAACTCCCACAGAAGGAGTTAGAGTCCACTTTTGAAATGATTACTTTCTATTTCAGTTTGAGGACAACTTGCAGGTTTTCGTTGTTGTTGCTATAGCTGACCAATCCTATACTCTGGTGATATATTATTCTCCCTTACCTGCCTTCACCAAACTGTATGTCTGTCAAAAGCATTGGAATCATTTGGCACAGTCACATCATGTGTGGGAACAAGCCAGGCCTTTTGGAAATCCTATGAATTTTCATGGCATGAACAAATTAGCTTCAAAACCTGTCTGAATTTTTAGCACTCTTCGAGACATTAAAAAAAAAAAAAATCACTCAGCACTTAACAGTTCTGAATTATTGAGGCTGAAAGCAAGAAATTCCACCCAATAACAAAAAAGCAGTCAGTCACAGAGGGCAATTGTGAATTCTGCAAAAGCCATTGGAACATTTAATAGACTTCTTAAACACCCTGAATGAAGTCAGAAAGCCCTCACACACTGAATTAAAATATCTACAATAGCCTGTTCTAAAATGGAACCTGGGATATGGCAGAAGTTGAATAAATGGCAGACTTCATACTCAGTGCCAAGACTTTAATTCCAAATTCTAGTTACTTCAATATTGTCTAAACTTGCTTTTTTTCTGTGTGTTGAGGTTTAGAAATGATATTGCTGTGCTGGCAAGAACAGTTATTAGGTGCTGAAAAATTCAATCATGCAGAAGGGAGTGGGGTGGAGGGAAAGGTATACCAGGTTATTTATTATCTCTCTATAGGAGCCCTGCATTTTGTGAAGGCAGCATCCTAAGAAAAAAAAAATGTTGTAGCTGTATAGACAAGATGACAATGGAAAATCCAGTTAAAAAACTTTATTCAGTCTAGTTTAATACAGCTACACATCTTCAATACATGTCAGTCTAATTAAGTGCTAGTAAATTTTAGAATAGAAATATTAATAGAAGTGTATCTTGGATACTAATAACGTGGGGTTTATGCCCCTGCCTAACAAAGCTGGTATGTTAGAACTAATAAGAGTATTAGTGTTAGAGAACTGCCACACTTGCAAAAGCAGGTGAGTAACTCCATGTGAGTTGGATCTTCCTGTGCAAGAGCCCCTGTGAACATTAACAGTGCCCCTCAGCCTACGTGATGTGAAGTATTACCATTTATAGCTCTCAAATGGTTCAGAAGATGATTGGTCTTCAAAAAACACAAGTGGGAAGGAGTTTATCCAGAAAGAGAAGCAGTTTGTGGAACAACATCTAATAGCTGTCATCTCATCCACTCCTATATGCAACCTTGTCTAGTTGTTAAAGCCCTTTGATCTCAATTCTGAAAGAAATAAAGTCAATCACAGTCTCTGTTAGAGAAAGCTGAGTAGAGACTAAGCACATTGCAGAGCAGGACTGGGGGTACCCTCTGCTGAAGAAGATTCCAAGGCATTGCCAAAAATGTTGAGGGCAGCAGATGTGGATCCCAGTACAGTCAGGATGGAGAGAGAAGATCTTCTTAAGTATAGTAACACAGCCTGGTGCTGTAAAAACTTAGAATCTGCCATATTAAAAGAAAGAAGAGAAGAAAGAAGACCATCTCAAGCTTTAATGGATTTTCCTTTCATCAGGTACTAGACTTACATCTCAAAATACCATGAAGTGAGGAAGGGAACTTAGTCAGATTAAATTATTGAGTCAAGTTAACAGAAAATCAGATGCAGCACAGATCAAAACACCTTTCTCTGTGTTGGTTAACTACATGTAAGACAGTCAAATCTTCCTTTCTGTTCCTTATCTTAAATATTTTTACACAAAATAGCAGAAACGACAATGGGCTACAAACAAGTCCAAAAAGGCTGCTCATTCAAGTTTTACAACAAGTGCTTTGTTACCAAAATCATAAAATTTTACAGGAACATATCAAATTCCATCAGTGCTTTCACTGGGAATTTACACTTCATTGTGATACATTCAAATAATTTCGTTTCAATAGAATCATTTTAGCTACTATTATGTCAAGCAGAAATAAGATCAACATGTTCTAAATTATCATTACAAAGCATTTCAAGAAAGTAATTTCAATGTTTCAAGAGCAAAAATCTCCCAAAGTTCAGCTGCTATTTACTTTTGACTTATTGTGATGGTTTGAAAATATCATTCTAAGTTTCCTGCAGAATGAAAATTCCATTTTCTGACCAACCACTTCAGTAACAGCATTTCAAATGCAATTTGAAAGAACACAGTGGGTCTGTGTCGCTGCTATGGGGCACTGACACAGTTGTCTCCTGGCCTATTACTTTCTCAGAAACTCCTCATCTTCCTTCAGGGCAAGCACCAAAGAATATTTCATGGACTACAGGAGCCAGATGCACACAGCACATCAGTGTGCACTAATATTACCAGGAGACATCTTGGTCACTTTAAAATGTTACAGAGCCAGGTTCAAGCAAATCTAATAAACCAAAGAACAGGAAATCTTTTTGAAAGCACAAAGCAAAACAAATAGAGTTAAAGGAAACCCATTTACCCACTGCAGGCTTCAGAGGGTCTCACATAAATTTGCTGAGACAGAATGGGTCACAAATGTTTTGTCCTTCTCTCTGATAACTTAAATAATATAGTCTCATAACTTCCACTATTTGTATCTCAGAAAGCAGGGAAGAGGGCACCCTTAAGAGCTGTAGTTTGTGTGTAGACACTCCCTTTCCTCACCTATTTGGAGAGCACCTCCTTCCTAAGCAGACCTTGCTTTTCTTGGGGGTGGGGGCCTGGAGGGGAAGGGGTTGTGAGTGCCTTATGGGGAGGTACCGTGGAAAGGTTTTTTCTGGAGAAAACAGACCAGACAGGTATTTCTGTGAGCACTTTTGGACTGCACAAGATCACCACTTCTACCTGAGCAGTGGGAGCAATGGAGATGAAGCACCACAAAGAGGTTTATTTGAGGAGTCTCTTCCCCTCCAGCATGCTTAAGGGCATGTATAAGGGTGGGGTTTTTTTCCCTTATGATGAATTTTACATCCCAGAATAGCTCATCCTTAGCTAAGGGGTTACGTGGAGAGTTCCAGAGATGAGCATTACACATGGCAAAAATCTTGAGCAAATTTGCCAAGAAAGGAGAGAAGGCATCATGCACATGCAGAGGTTGGACTGCTCAGTGCCAAGGCTTATTATTTCACTAGGCATCATAAGAAAACCAGGTTGGATTCAAATTAGCTGGGACTAAAGTGTATTCTCTTGGTGCTATGCACAGCCCTGTTCAGGGAGACAGTTACAAGTAGGTCTAGGCTGCTCCTCTGTGTTCTCTGTTACTTCGTGGTTGATGACTTCTGCCACCTTCTGAAAGATCCCAATGTGTTGACCGACAAGTGGGCTGCATACTGTAAAGTTTAAATTGTACCTGTTAGGGATAGGTTGTTAACAACCAAGACACTGCTAATGTGACCTTCACTAGAATGTGTGGTATCCTTCTGCTCCCATCCTGCCTTCTTATCAAATCACACCTTCCGTGCAGCAAGGAGCAAGGTCCTTCAGCCTCACGTTTTGGAGATCCTTGCACTGGCAACAAAATCTACAGACCGCCTAAGTTATCACATTTCCTGTGCTTTCTCTCTCCCCAGGTACATCTGAGTTAAGGAGAGGAAATGCTGGAGTGTGGGATCAATTTAAAGAGCCTGACAGATACCACAAGCATGAACCCAGGGATGGTGGAAAAGAACAAATGTGCAAATTTTTTTTTAGTGAGAGATTTCAGAAATGGCTGAACTGCACTGGATGCTGCTTTCAACAGAGAGACATGTTGACAGGATGTGACCAAGACATGCATCCCTCTACAGGCCATGCAATAGGGGTGGGTTCCTTTTAATTTTCACAGGCATCTGTCCTGGATGTCAAGCCAAGATGCAGAAATATGACATTGACAAGCCAACCATAGGCAAGATTCTATTTCCTACCCTCTCATCAATTGCAGTGTTAACTTGCCAGATACCACCAATTTAGCTTTTCCATGACCTTTGCAGTTAACCAGAGACTTCAGGGCAAGTTGGATTGCTTCTCCTGTTCAGTAGCAGCTGTGAGGAACAGCAGGTAGCATAACGCCAGGGCAAGCGACTCAAAACTAATACTAAGTGTAAAATGAACCTTCCCCTCTCCTCTTCATCATCCCTTCACATTTAAACCCTCTGTGTCTGCTTGGGTGTTACCATACAGAAGAGAGATAGCTGAGTGAATACGAATTATGGCATCCTTGCTAATTGAATATTCATTAAGTGGGCTAGCTAGCTAGTGCTAATGTACTCATGTTTGGGAAGGTCTCAGCAGCATGGCAGGAGGCTCTTTAGGAAGCAGTATTATTTTTAAGGGAAAAAGTATCTGGGAGAAATGAACAGTTGTCTGAAAGATCTTAACATGCTGTACACACTCAGCCTGTACTGGAAGTTTTGCTTCTAGAGGATATGTGTATCTTCCAAGTCCATTAGGTCAAAATCCGGTCTGTTGCATTCTCTGCTAATGCTTCTTGACTTCTTAAGCATGCAAGTACACAAACTAGCACTGCTTCAGGCCATGCAACAGTGCTGATTACAAACGAAATATTTTCTGTAGCCGTATCACAGTTCCGCAGGCTTTTGTGTGCATTCCTGTTTTGAGGGGGCATCGAGTCCACAAAATACTACCCAGAAGAAAAGTTAAATTTTACACCTAAGACAAAAATTTCTTTGTGAAACGATTGGAATTATTTTATGCAACACTATCAATCTGCCTTTTTATCTCAGGCTTTGTAAGGGGAAAAACAAGTCCACACATGGTGAATATTAACAATACCAGACAGTAAAAATATAAGGGGAAAAAAACCTCAACCAACCAGAGTGATTAATGGCTTCTAACCTTCCAAATGGATTCAACCCTTCCAAAAACACTTCCTCTTGACTGCCCTCTTCACACATTCCTCAGGGAGAGGCTGTTAGAGTTAGGCATAGCCTGTGTCTGTTATAATACCTCTTGCAATCTTTCTGTAACCTTGAGCATCAGCTCTACTATGGGAGAAAATAATCACATTTTCCACAATTGCAATGAAGTACTCTGAGTCTGGAGCACTTCAACAACAAACTGCTGGGTGTTGCCTACATTGCATTAACAGGACAGTACAGAAAGAGAGGCAGGGCTCCATGGCAAAAGTAATGTGGTAAGCAGATGATGGAACTGACCCTCCAAGCCTATGCTGCCAGCAGCATTCCAGAACCAGTGTCCCCAGACTGACCTTGCAGTGAGGCAGGTAGCGACAGGTAGCATGGAGAAGTGCTGACTTAGGATGCCAACCCCTCAATTACTTTTCTAGCTCTGGACCAGCACACAAAGAAGTACTCAAGACAAGACAAGCCAAACTCTCTTGGCAGAAGCAGAGTGAATATTTTTGTATCGATAACAAGCTTCAGCATTTTCAAAATATTTCACTTAGAGGCTTTTCATGTGCTGTGAGCAGTGCTGCCTCTTGGAGAGGTTGATTTTGGGGTAGGATAGGTTTCTTCTTAAAAAGCAAAAAAAGCAGGTTAAAAAACTACCACAAAGGTGGAAACAAGGCCTGTCTTCTAATTACTTGAGAATATAATCAGCAAAATACCTGGCATCATTATAAGACTTTATCTTTGAATCTCATCAATGTCTTATAGGCATAAATTCAAACTCTGGCACTTCAGTATTCCCAAACAAGAAGACAATCAGGGGTTTATGAAGAAAGTCTGAGAGAGTCAGGATTGTTTGGTTAGGAGAAGAGAAGGCTCCAAGGAGACCTTATTTTCATTTTCCAATACTTAAAGGGAACCTTAAAGAAAGGGGATGGGCACTTTGTTAGGGAGCACAGTCATAGAATGAGGGGTATGACTTTTAAACTGAAAGACCGTAGATTTAGATTAGATTTTAGAGAGCGAGACAGTGGAATAGGTTGCTTAGAGAAACTGCAGATGCCTATCCTTGGAAGCATTCAAGAATAGGCTGGTTGGGGCTTCGAGTAAGGTGATGTAGTGGAAGTTATTGGACACTGTCTAAAAAAAGCATAAATGGAGCAAGTAAAAAGGCACAAGAGTTCCTGCTTTATAAGAGTTCCTACCTGGAAAGGTCCCTCACTTTTGCACCATTCTGTGCAGCCTTGCAAGCTTGGCAAGTCCTGAGGTCCATTTGAGAAAGAGCTGTCTGTGGCACCTGGACCCGGCTACCCTGGCACCCTACTGCAGCCAACTTCCTGGCTGCTGTTCTGGCTGGGGGAGACCATAGCAGATTGGCTTTCCCCTGCCACTGCTGAAGCAGCATGGCTTCCATGAATCTCTGTCTTGTGGAAACCATATTTTTGAGATACCACTGAGTGTGGCAGTCCTTCCACCTGCCTTGGATTTTGCCATTTGGATTTGCAATTGGATATTGCTTGCAGAGTCAGAATCAGGCAAACCACAGAGAATACATCAAGGGATCATCACCAAACACCTATCTCACTGTCATGAGTAAAGCCTGCTGTTCCCTTAGTTCTCTGCTCAGCCCGATTGACGGGGGGCAGAAGCTGTGTTAGTAGCTTAGGCTTTTCATTTTCTGACTTCCTAAATCTCTAAACTTGTCCATAGCATCCCGTGAAGGTTTTCCCAACCACATTGAGCCTATAAGCAAACCTAAAACTAGTTCTGTATATACTTTGGGGGTGGGCTTTTCAGGGAAATAAAAATAATTCTATTTTTTAAATTCCTGACTCAGCTACATTAATTCTCTGCCTCCACAACACTTCCAACTCAAACAATTTTATGATTCTATGATTCTAAACAAGAAAACCACAAAGTGTTTAACCATTTTAAGTCCTTCAGATGAGAGCTAAATCCTGCTTGTCTTGAATGGCCATTCAGGAGTTCCCAGAACGTGCTGCCCTCAGGATATGATTCTCCTCATCCTTTATCTGCCTATCCTTGTACCTACAGCTACACAGTGTATGTCACTCCTAAAACTGATGGCACTTCACATGTATAGGTTATTTATAACTTGGGAGATACCTCTGGATCCTTTGGTACAAAAGGCAGAAGAACCTGAGGCTTCTGTCTTCATTGCTCTTTGAACCAGCTTGTGCACATTCAGCACATACAGAGCAATCTCCAAACACTTTGATCTCAGGCCACAAAAGTCAGATGATTTTGTACAAGTACAACATACCCAACTGGTCTGAAAATTTTAGCTCGATTAGAGGGACATGAACTCTTCCATTTCAGTCTCTGATAAAAAGCAGGCTCCTTTATAACCTTTCCTGAGTGTTATGATATTCAACACCACAGCTCAGCTGTTGTTCTGTGATCAGGAGCTGTTGGGGATGGGAACAGCAGAGGATGCTTCACGCCAAGGGATCAACACTTCTATCTGGGGCAGTCGCAACACAACCTACCAGTCCTATGTCTGGCTCATAACCATGCTACTCATCCCTTGTTCTCATAAGAGCTGAGCTCCATCTGCAAGCTTAGAAAAAAGGATAAAAGCAACAAACTTTTTCTCCCTCCATCAAATTCAGGCTAAGTGTACCGTTTCATGACTCTCAGTGTTTTCTGAGTTACAGGTTCCCTTTATGTTTCTCAGAAGGTGGCTGCCCAAAGTCACCAGATCTGTCTGAAAACCTTTGTCTTTATCACTAGGAATTTAGATGCACAATTGCATTTCCCCAGGGATTCAAATTGGTCTCACTTGCTTACAAAACTGAGCAGAGAGGCAGGTTTGTGTAGCCCCAGTGTGGGAATTTATATGTTTAGTAAAGATTCACAATTAAAATGGAAAATTTGAAAGGAAAGAACAGAAGTGATACTTGTTTGGTCCACCACTTGAATCATCTTTTCTTAATCCTTCAACCATGTAAATGTGACTGCTCCTGGAAGCTGCCAAGATCAGAGAGTGCAAAGGGTCGTCCTTCACATAGCATCAGCCCTCTACTTTAAAAGCTCCCTGTGCACTTCTTCAACTTATGGCCCCAAATGTGTTTTTAATGTTTGAATATCTTTAAAGGGAGCAGGTGCCTGTCTCACTTGTGTACCATTTGCTCTTCATCACCTGCTTTCTCTTCAGCTCTCCTCTCTCACTTTCAAACCAAATTAGTCATGTATCACAAAGGGAAAGGTGGAAAAACAGAGGTGTGCAGTCTTCTGACCTGTGATAGGTTCACACCCAGAAGTACTTTGTCTAAATACACCAGTTCTGCTACAGGAAAAGCAGTCAAGCTGGGTGCACATGTATTTGAGGATTGTGACCTGAAAACCATGAGTTCAATACCATTGAGGCTCTGCTGGCTGCAGACCAAATTGAAAGCTGCTTCTGGGCTTGAAGACTAGAGCTCCAGGTGAGCTGGCAGAGCTGGAGAAATCATAGAATGTCAGTGGCTGGCAGGGACCTCTAAGGATCATCTAGTCCAATCCCCCTGCCAGAGCAGGATCACCTATAGTAGATCACACAGGAATGTGTCCAGGCAAGTAACTGTGATTGCAGTGTTTGAAGATGGGGCAGTAAATCTTATCTGAAAGGATGAATGAACAGTAAAAGACCATGCAGGCAGATTGGTTGCTTGGGTTTTTTTCAGGGTGGGAACCCATGAAGCCATATTTTTCCTATGTAAAATGTGTGGATAACTGGCACAAGCAGCCTAGCTTCCAAACCTTTCCGAAGATGATGATGCTATGAGGGTCCATGATACCTGTCAAGGAGATCCTATGCTTAACTTGTGTGATGAATCTCACCTAAGGTGATTCCTGGAGTTCCAAAGAACAGGGACAAAGGCTTAGATTTCAGCTATCTCTATTGCCTTTTGCATTCATAAAACCTCAGCTGAAGGTTCATCTAGTCCCACATCCATCCTCCTTGGTTTTGGAGGATGGAGCTAGAACTACTGTAACAGCCAGGTAACATCTTCTAATGAAGGCTAGATAGCTCAACAAAAGACACAGGGAGAGAGTTTCTGTAACTTGGTTTACCCAAAACTAGAAGGTAATAAAGATAAACCATTTAAAAATTCATATCTGCATAATGAGTCCTGCAACCATTCTCTTTACCCTGAATGAGACAGGCCCATAGGTCTGAGGAAAGCATTTAAAGCAATAAGAGGGCACTGTTCCCTCCAGGTTGTTCACAGAAACATTAGCACTGCAGAGAGAGAGTTTGCAAATCATCACGTCCCACTGCAGAGCAGCTTGCACAGCACAGTGCAAGGCATGAGCTGCCATCTTGGTCGCCCTTATTAAAAAATAAATCATGTACAGAAAGGAAGGAGCAGCTTTGTGCTGCTCAGTAAGGACTCCTGATTAAGCACACTGCTGCTTTTAATGACCCTCAAATCTGGCATTTAATGCCTGCAGGGGTGCAGTGCTTTGGTTTTTGCAGCATCAAGGGCACATGAAAAATAGATTCTTGGTGTTAGGTTTATCAATACAACCTTTTGTTCCTCATTTCTTGAAAGAAAATGGAAAGGTTTAAGGCACACAGAAGAGAGGAAAAACTGTCCTGGTATGTCCTCATTACTTCTAGCCTCATCACAGATCTTACACCCATGGCTTAGTCGCAACAAGTTACTATCAAATACCCATCTATGCTTGTAGAAGGAGCCTAGAAAGAACTAACAAGAACATTCTGAAGCAGGAAGGAGAAAGTTCAGTGTCTGTGCTATTCCCTTGCCCTTTTTTTCTCCACTGCTGTCTGGGCAGACTTGTGCTGGTCCATTCTGTCTTGCTACCTGCTAGCAACTTCAAAACAGTAAAAATTCTTACTGGTTTCGAAGTTCAGTCTTCCACCACCTGAAAAAGATACTCATCTGGACATGAGGCAAGGGAAAAGAATAGTTGGTTTAGTGTCTCATTCACCTACAAGAGCACTCACCTAATCCTTCAGGAGATGCAACTGTAGGATGCCCTTAGAGGAAATTTTTACTCATCAGAGCCCCTCAAGGCACATAGGAAGAGAAGGAGAAATGTTTAGGGCAATCCTTCTAGCGAAATAACAGCAGTAAAGCTAGAGGAAATGCTTTCTGAATGCAAAATTATAGCAGCAAGAAAATCTCTTGATTCCCACTGCCCCACAGCCTTCCAGTATCACCGTACCATGTGGTTTAGGACACATTTTCAGACTACAAGGTCAGAAGGAAATATTGCTATTACCTAGTGTTACTTTCTGTGTACTGCAGGACTGAGAACTTCTTGAGATGTGTCACTCTTTCAAATACAGGTCCTTTTTGAAAAATATCTAACTGCATTTAGTAGATGCAGAAGGTGCAGGGTAATGGGTTTAAACTGGCAGAGGGGAGATTTAAACAGGATGTTAGGAGGAAGTTCTTTACAGTGAGGGTGGAGAGACACTGGAACAGGTTGCCCAGGGAGGTTGTGGCTGCTCCCTCCCTGGAGGTGTTCAAGGCCAGGTTGGATGAGGCCTTAAGCAACCTGTTCTAGTGGGAGGTGTTCCTGCCTATGGCGGGTGGCTGGAACTGGGTGATTTTTGAGGTCCCTTCCAACATAAACCACTCTACGATTCTATGATAAGATGCCAACAACAGACAGCTGACAAAAGTGCTTCGCATTTGCTCCACTGATGGCTTGCCATCACCATAAAAAACAGTCTGTTTTGTGTCTGGTTTGGTCTTGGCTTGAATTCCCAGTGCCGGCATACAAGATTATGAAAAAGAAGTGAAAGTTTAGCAAAGATGTACATATCATGGTTGCCTTTATGAACATTAACAGCATGAGGAAAAGCTCTTTCTTTGGGCTTGTAACCCATTTTTCCCAAAGTCCACAAGTCCTAACCTTTCATAATGAATTCAGCAAGAAGATGCACCCAGGTGACATTATCTACTGTCTACTTAGGTCTGCCACTGTAGTAAAGATTCCCTTTAAAGACCAGGTTCACAGAAGTTATTGCAGAATTCTGGGCTTCAAACACCCTGACCTACCTATTAGAATGATAACCTCAGTGTATGTTCAATAAGGGCTAACAGTGCTTCGGCTTCAATGAGTCCCTGAGTTGTAGTGCACTTTTCAAAAGCTAAATCTAGGCATTTTGTTAAAGTGTGTGTTTGTATGCATATATATAAATAAAAATGTGCTGGTTTGAACTAATTGGAGGATCTGAATAAGAAATTAGGCTATAGGCTGAGAAAGGAAAACATTGATGATGGTACTTTACTCATAGCTTTACTGAGAAAGAAAAGAAAGTTAGTTAAGAGTTGTAACTCAAACAGATAAGTCAGATGGTTTGAGACTCCTTCAGTCTGTTTTGGGCCATGGCTACTGCTCTCGCATGGCTCTTTCTCCCTGGCCTTCATAGCTGAATCAGAATAATTTCATTAATTTCTTTTCTAATCCCCCTGGCTGATCTACTTTAGCCTATCTGCTGCATAAGAGATGGTGAGATAAGATGGAAAGAAAGGTGGTAGGGGTGGTTGGTCACCCCCCCTCTTAAGGATTTTGATCTCTGGGAGGGGTGTGGTGTTTCAGTATTACCTTTTTACTGCATATATCTATAAATATCAGTTATATATTGTAAATATCTGCTTGTATATTGTGCAAAGCTGTAAATATAAAGCTTCATTCATTAAATTCCAGATGACTGAGTCCTAGCCTGGGTTATTTCAAGGCGGGGGGGGGGGCAGGATTTGGGAACTGCCAAACCACCACAAAAAACAAGTTTGGGTTTTTTTTTTTTAGATATGAATATTAAATATATAGATTTTCTGATATTTTTCTCTCACCTCCCAACCAGTGTTAACAACACAAGTTGCAGTGAACCCAAAGTGTCAGTTTTGGACCGTCTCGGGAGGATGGAGTAGATGCAATTAGTTGCATTCTTTAAACATGATAGATCAAATGCTGTCACAGGAGAACTCATGCTGGATTCTGATGGCACAGACTCTGCTGAAGTGAACTTAAAATGTCACTCTGTGACTAAGATACATAACAAAAGACAGACTAATTTTTTTTGAGCTTAGGGTCAAAGATCCTAGATGCCTCATGGAAAATACGCCTGAAGATGATTTTGCTGACATATAGTTTTCTATATTTTTCTATATATTTTAAGCACAATCCTGTGCACTCTTTGCCTACATATTTATGAAATATCCTGGGTAATGCATCCTGAAACTTAAATGAAGAGAGGATCTTTGTAAAATTCAGATCTTGTCTGCTACCCCTAAGTATTTTAACAAATTTGTGATCTTTTACTAGATGTCTGGAAATTTTGGGGAGGGAGGTAAAATTACTTTTATTGATTCTTAGACACTGACTGAAACCAAACTATTTCAGAGACACACACTGATTTTGATGATAACCTTAGTACAGCAAGGTTTATTATTATCAGGCAAGGTTTGTTAACGTTAGATTCAGAGGGGACACAAAGTTCCACACAACCAGAATGAGAGGCTGCTACCAAGATTATTTTCCTCAAAAGGAGTGTGCCAGTTTTGGGTGTAAGTGGATGAATAAATAGAATAAGTAGATTATGAATGAAAAATTCCTCTAATCTAGGCAGATGCCCTTACAGTCTGTTTTCTGCATTTTTCTGGTTGAAGTTGTTCGCTTCTGTATGTAAGGTAAAAATTTGTGGGGAAAGGAACCATTCTGCAGACTCGGGTTTAGGACACTTAATCATCAAGTATAGGTCAGAGTTTCTACATCAAGTTTATACATCAGCAAAACAGAAGACATGTAAAAGAAAACAACAACCATTTTCAAATTGCCATTTCTCACTTAGGTGCTGAATTAGTTAATTTGAGAAATGAAACTAGAGAGAGAAATGCATTCTGAAGATGGAAACACACTTGGGCTGAATTTCTCATGGGCATGATTGTATCCTGATGTCATGGCTTGAGTTGAATCTGCTGATGATATTCAATACCGTGCTGCCATCATGCCAGCTTCAAAGTGAAAATTCTGGCTGGAGCAAATTATCTGGGACTTGAAGTTCAGACTGTAATGAGAGGCTTCCTGTTCTGCTTGCTGCTTCTGGTTTCCAGATTTTGGAGAGTTGGTCTTTTCCACTGGACTGACTTCTATGTGCTTGGCTGAAGGAACCGTTTTAATGCAGGCTTCTGTTGCTGCTTCTGCATTTTGCTGCACATTTCCTGCAAGTAGGCTATGGGAATTTGTTATCTCAATCCAGTTTGTTTTTTTTTGTGGAGAGCAGGGTGCACATGAGATTGGGCTGTGTTAACCCAGGACACCTCAGTATTCTGAGTTGTTTCCCTTTTTATCACACTTCACAGTTACCATCTGCAATCACAGATCAAAAGGTTCTGATTTCCTCAAGAACATTTTTATCACAGGGTACACATCAGCCCTTTCTGGGACAAAAAACAGCAGGGGAACAATAATTGCAGACCAAGTAGAGCAGCATAGTCCCAACCTTCATACTCTTGTTCTGAGTTACAAATAATTAAAAAAATAATCCTGCCAAAGATGCCACAACACCACCTGTGTATAGGACAAATGCGGCCGTTGGGCCTCACATAGCAGCAGAAACAGCATGAGAGCAACTGTATGTTTGGCAGAAGACCACAGTGGGATAACATGTATCTCAAGGATCCCTTCACATATAGTTGCCTTCTGATATAATGCAGAATCACAGAATTAATCAGGTTGGGAAAAGACCTCTAGGATCATTGAGTTCAACCTGCCATCTAACCCTTCTAATTAACTAAGGCATGGCACAAAGTGCTCCTTCAGCTGCTCCTCGTAGGGCTTATGCTCGTGCACATGCTTGTGCTTTCCTACAGGAAGGCTGGAGAGGGACTTTTCATAAGGATGTACAGAGATAGAAGAAGGAATGGTTCTATGCTGAGGGAGAATAGGTTTAGACTGGATCATAGGAAGAAGTTCTTCATTATGAAGGTGGTGGGACACTGGAATAGGCTACCTAGGGAGGCTGTGGGTGCCTTCTCTTTGGGAGAGTTCAAGGCCAGGCTGGATGAGGCTTTGAGAAACTGATTCCAGTTAAGAGGTGTCCCTGCCTATGATGGGGAGGTTTAACTAGATGATATCTCAGGTCCCTTCCAACATAATTCTATAATTCTGTGATACAACTTCATAGAATCTAGACCTTTGGCTGGTGGGTGAAGAACAGCTTAATATTGGTTGTTGTTTCTATCTTCCCTCATACCCGTACCTGGTAAGGTAACAGATTCCCACTAGTCTTTTCCACCCACAAGAGTGGAAGGAAACTCATCAGTGAGTTAGCAATAAAATATATTCCTGAATATTTTCAGAAGGGAGTCATTGCTAAAGCTAGACTAATAGAGAAGAAAGTGTACCAAATTTGGAGGAGAAATTATCTGGGACTAAGTTCTCAGCACTTCTGTGGTGAGTGAACAAACTGACCTCTGTGGATTTACACAGTGCCAAGAATCAGCTGCATACAAAATAAGGTCAAGAAGCACATCTAAAAATATGCAAAAGGTAAAGAATACACAGAGGTCCACAATTTTGTTTAAAAACAAAAGAGAGAGAGAGAACTGGATATGAGTAATTTTGTTCCCGAGTGGATGATGTTATGAAGCTGGAGGCAACAAGTGATGTGAGGTACTTTACTGACTAATAAAAGCACTGTCAATAAATCCACTAAATTGTGTTTATTAAAAGCAGATTAATGCCACATTTGACAGAATAAGGTGTAGAAAGGTTCAAAGCATGGTGCTATAGCAAATATAATCAAGTCAAACTATGCACAACAATGACACAAGTAGACAGCAAATATATTCCATAGCAACTTGTCTGTGTAATTGACCAAGAAAATATGGAGAACTATTGAAAAGGAAGTAGGTGGAAGATAATTAAATAAGAAACACAAGATATAAAGACAAGAACTCTTAAAAGATCCTTGGATATATTTATAAACGGGTATAATACACTATTTTTGTTTCCTCCGTGCAAGGAATAATCAAGGGAAATTCCACACTTTTCAAATTATGTTGGGAAAAATCTTAAAGACATATCTTGAAAGAAATGAGGAGCTCAGGCTCCTCAGCAAACACAGTAGTTTTCTAATAACATGATCTCAGATCTGAAATGATATTTTTGTAAGAAAAAAATTCAACTTCACAGCACTTCACTATTGCAAAGCACCTTAAAAATCCAGCCAATGTAGTTTTGCAGCTGGAATAGCATCTTCTCTCTCTCACCACACAGATGGGATGGGTGTGTATTGTCCCAGATCAGTGGGTCATTGAAGGAGAGGGTTAAAGCAGCATTTATTTGATCAAACTGCTTCCTTCTAAAGTTAGATGTGTTTTTAATGAAGACTTCAGGGGAAGGTTATTACACAGTAAAGCACCTGGAGAGTCATGCAAGCTGATAGAAGTGACCAAGACTAGCAAACTCTCATTGTCTTGCCTGTATGTACTTCAGGTATTATAACCCAGTCCTGGATTATCATAATGATAGTAATAAAAAAATTGTTCTGATATCTCTGTGACTAGAGACTCTTAACTGTGGAGTGTGCGCTTTCATCAGGACTACTAGAAGAAATGTTTCCATACAGATTTTGTCAAAGGTGTACTCTGTAACCAGATATGACATCTGACTGTGCTGGAAAAGTGGTCAAATATTCTCCTTTTATTTTTTTTTCCCCCTTCCCACTTGAAAGAAGAGAGAGAGAAAAGACAGAAATAATGTGGGGTGCAGTCACCATCACAGTTTAAACTATTAAGCAGATATTGCAGAATTCCTAATACAATCTCAGATCCCATTCTTAACCCCAGAAGCTTTTACCTGTAATGACATTAGCAGTCTTGTGGGCCATGTCTTAATTTGGCATGAAAAATTCCCAGAAGTGAGGTCAGAAGTTAATAAAGATTACTCAAGCGGAAAGATACTTGCAGGTGCTGACATCATATTCCCTGTAGCAATCCTGCCTGTGCTACAGCCGGTCCTCTGCTGCCAGGGGGACACAGCTCTGCTCTCACTCAGAGCACACAGCTTTGAATCACCACCAGCAGTTTATGATAAAGCTCCAGCCACAGGAATGAAATACAGCACTGTCTCCACCACAGATGACTTAATCTCTCCAAAAGAACAATTGCCTTGTTTTTCTGGCTCTTAGTGGCACGTTTGTGCAGAAATTTCCTTCTGCCACTTCTCTTCTGTTTGCTTACATAGTTCAAGCACTACTGAGATTTTGCATCTGCTTTGTGCCACAATCTCATGGAACTCAGACCTTCAGTCATCAGACAGAAAGAGACCTGAGATTGATTTCATTGCTGGACACTCTGACTAATATAGGACATCCCTACTGTCTATATCAACACAGTGTATTCTGAGAAAAGCATCTTGGGAGAGGACCTTCCCAAATTTTGAGGTAACCACTGTTTGCTAGACACCTGGCCCTCAAATAGCTGCTATGAATGCACAAATATCTCCCAGAAGTCCTTTGAGTCCAGCCCTCATTCACCCCACATTTGAACTGCACACTAAAGTCATCACCATCACATGAGCTGTGAATGGGTCTGGGTTTCTAAAACAGTGCCTGAGCTGCACAGGGATCACAAAATGTCTCTATCAAGAACCCTCAGTTCATCAGCTTCTCAGGGAACTCTTTCACCCAGCTATTTTAGCTTGCTGCTTCTTGAGACACTGATGAACGACTACTTTCTCAACACCATATTCCTTCCCTTGAAGGCAGAGGGAATTTAATCCATTGCATTATCCCCAAGGTTCAGAGTTTACCGAGGTTACTTTGATAATGAAAGGCAGTTGCTAACAACAGTTACTCACAGAAGACGTCCAGACCTTGCTCTCAGGAAAGCAGAGAGGGAAATTACTGAATCTGGAAAGGGAGCTGGTTGTCATGGCCTGGGCTGAGAACCTTCACATATGGCACTGCCCTGAGCTGTGCTCCATGACTGGGTAGGGAGACCTGAGAAGACAGCATTAGCATTTAAACTCACTTCTGTTAACTACCCCTAAATTTCAGGACAATCAGCACGTTTTCCTACAAAGCCAAAGCAACATACAGATCTTAGGCTGCATTTGGTAAGAAAGGAATGTTAAAGTGGCATTTTAGAAGCTACTGACTGAAAAAAGAGTCTCCTCATGCTGCTGGTCAATGATGCAGAAAAAAACATTGGCTATATCAACAAATGCATGGGCAATGAGTGCTTCCAGACAGAGGCATTCATCACAATTTTGTATTTTGTGTCTGAGGAGTTTATTGCTTGACTAACATATGCATAAACAGGTGTACTAAAAGTGATTAAAATAACAAACATGATTTATTACCAGCATCAGCACCAGTCATGTATTTACATTACTGGAAATGCTAATGGTTATAAGAACAACTTCAAATATTGGTGCAGTAAGTTATAGCATTTCTTAGGTATGCAGAGTAAAAGGTGAAATGAAATGGACTTACAGTGCCCACCAGGTCTGCTTCTGATGTCAAGTCAGCTTTTTCCAGATGAAAAATTTCAAGATTAAGCTATTAAATAGCTAGCAAATCTATTTAAAAAACAAACAAACAAACAAACAAACAAACAAACCAAAAAACAACCCACCAAAACCCCAAAACTTCATAAAAGAGTTTAAAGCCCTGGTTATCCAGGAAAAATCTGAAGCCTTTTCTTCCAATCAGGAGTAAATTCTGCATGTCATAATGTTGTTAAAATTCCTGTTTCTGAGAGAGATCTGTTCTAGCTCAAACAGAGGCTGGGATGTGAGGAGCAAGGCAGGAATTACTGGGAAGAATTCTCTGGCCCATCTTAGGCAGGATCTGGGAATGGATTGTTATAAACCACCTGTTCTGGATTTAAATTATGGCTTTCTAGTTACCTCCCTTCTAGTGAAGGGAACTATGAACCCTATTTCCCTGAGCATATGAGTTCTCTCACGTGATTACAGACCCTGAGAAGGACACATAGTATTTGACCTCTTATCCTGTTCTGCTGGATCCATGGCAACAGCCCACAGCCACAGAAACATCAAATAAATGTCCTAAACAGTGCTGCTTTCACACACCAACCTGGTTATCAGTCTCATTTGTGGCTCTGTGTAACAGCAAAAGCCCTGAAGAAGAAGGAATGTTGGTGTTTCTTTCTACTGTAATTTTCCTCAAAGGCTCCTGCTTCAAACCCTAATGTCTCAAAGTAATGCAGTACAGAGAGTGAGCACTGACCCCTAGCACTGAAACATAGGGATGATATAGTCAGCCCCTGTGCTGGATGAGGTGCTGAACTGCAGCTACAGGTGAAACCAACTAGGCACTCTGGAGAAAAGGGAGGCTTGCATCATACACCAATGACACAAATATAAGTGGGGAAGTGGACACCCCCAAAGGGAAAGCTACCCTCCAGGAAGATCTTGACAGGCTGGTTGAGCTGGCAAGAAGGAACTGTGTGAAGTTTAATGAGGCCAAGTGTAGGGTTTTGCACCTGGGAACACATAAGCCAGGAATGCAGCTCAGCTTAGGAGCCACCTGGCTTGAGAGCAGCACTGTGGAGAGGGACTTGGGAGTCTTGGTGGACAAAAGGCTCAACATGAGTGAAGAGTGTGCTGCAGTGGCAAGGATAAAGCAGGGATAAAGATGTCATTCCTCCAACTCTGCTCAGCACCGACCAGGTTGCTCCTTGAGTACTGTGTACAGTTCTGGTCTCCACTATACAAGAAGGATATGGAGAGGCTGGAAAGAATTCAGAGAAGGGCCATGAGAATGATTAGAGAACTGGAAGACCTGTCATATGAGAAAGGCTGAGAGAAATGGGTTTGTTCAGCCTTGAGAAGAAAAGGCTTATTGAAGACCTCATAACCAGGTACAAGTAGGTAAAAAATAGCTATCATAAGGAGAGAGAACTTGCTTTTTATAAAGCCTCACATGGTAAAGACAAGAGGTAATGGGTATAAGTTGCTATTGGGAAGACTTGGACTGGATTCCAGAAAATCCAGAAAATTTGAACTATTAAATATTGGAAAAAACTCCCAAGGGAGGTGGTAGATTCTCCTATTTTAGACAGTCTCAAAGCTCAGCCTGACAAGGTGCTGGGCCATATAATTTAAAATATATTCTTACCTTGAAAGGTTGGATCCTTGAGGTCTCTTCCAACCTTGTATTCTATGAGTCTGTAAACCAAGAAAAGGGAGAAGGAAGGTATGTTTGATATTACGACAAGCTAACTCTAGGGAAGAACACTTGTGTTGTGCAACAGGTTAACTGTCTGGTCCATCATCATCATTGTAGGAGTTCAAGCTTTGGAGAAGGCTGAATCTCACCAGCACTCACCACACTCATCTGTCCCTTTAACATCTGCTTTGCAGCTTGTCTGCAAGGATGCAGCCATCTCTCTAGAGACCACAGGATGCACAGATGCTCACATCAACAGGGGCAGTGCAGGTGTGAGCAACAAGCACACTCACTTCTCATTACCACTTGCATCAGTGTGCCTCACCCTCCTGGGCCATTTGTAAACCTCTTACCACATTTGGCTATAGTTTATCAGCAGCAAAATAGATCAACCCAATACAGGCAATACATTATAGGAAAGAATCATTCTTCCCTATGCAGTGCCTATGAGACTTGCATCTGGAGCATTGTGCTTGTTTTGGGCCAGAAAACCTCCAGAGGTCTCTTCCAACCCAAGTCATTCAATGATTACAAAGGTACTTCTATATCTAACTCTATGTATTGCCTGTTCTGTCACACAGAAGTTACAGCTGTCTCACCCAGAGCTTCACCACATATTGTGGAAGGGAATACTAGGCAGAGGAGAGTGAAACATGCTCTAGAAATGACATTAGGATCATACTCAGCCACTAGTTATGGACATATAAGAACAAGACAAGGGAAAAGAGCAACTCTGGCTAATGCTGACTGATGTGGAGAGGGAAAATAATGGACACTGGGATAAGTTGTAAGGTCTTCTGACATAGGGCTTACATAGAAAAGAGTATTTTAAAGAAATTCTGTTTACTGGGGCTTGCCAAATCACAACCAAACTATTCGCAAGCACTTTCTACTATGCCCTTAGAGCAAAATAACTGCCAAATTACATTTTTATTTTAAGATGGGGAAGTAAAAGAAGCAATTGATAAGGACAATGGCAAAGAGGTGGAGAAGTAAAGAGGTCTGATGCCTTTTGCAAGTCCAGAAAACATCCTAAGTTGAAAGTTTGCAGAAGCTGCAGAAATCCTTCCATTCCTGGATCAAATTCACTCCTCCTCAGAAACAAGCAGGGGCAATGAGTGTACAGTTACAGTTCAGTTTAGGTGTTGCCTGGAACAGATGATACTGCATGAAGCTTGACTTTGTCTAAGATATTTTTAAAATAGGCGCTAGACAGAATTACTTAAGAGTAGTCACAAAGAAATGCCCATGAGATCTGATTCAAGCTGGCGAATAAGACTGTGAGGGTCTTTCTTGTTGTTCTTGGCCTGTGGGCTTGGTCTGTTATGGGGAAAGTGTGGTAAAACCTGAATGTCAAACAAAATCAAAAATATCAGGAACGATACCACGCAGATTTTGAGTAGATAAACTGACTCTTGGCTGATTTAAGTGGATTTGACTTAGACATTTGTGAAGACTGTAGCTAGGGACAGACCTGACTTCTTGGACTGTGTTTGATCTCTCCACATGGTAGAAGGGGGTTTGAGTGCACACTGAAGATTTTCCTTCAGAATAATCTAATGGTCCCTGACTGATGCATACAAGGGGGTCTGAGCTGCCAGCTCGCTGCCAGGAAAGAGCCTGGACCTGTACTTCTCAACATGGACATGGTATGCTCAGTGACATTCACTGCTCAATGTAATTATAGAAACCAGGAACAAAACTGGGGAGAGGAGTCAGGTGAAGTGGGAAGTGATATAGTCTGCACAAGACCCTTCCCTCACCCAAACCAGTTTTATATAGGTAACAGAAGTGTGCCCTAGCATTAATGCCTAGTCTGGATAATGTTTGCACGCTGGCTGGGAATAGACATCTTTTCCAATCCATTAATAAAAAAACACCACATTTCAGTCTCCATTTTCATTTACTTAGCCCTGTTCACCATTGCTAGCTCCTTTTATTTTTTTTTTTTTTTTGGCCCATCTGAATAGGAATATTTTTAAGAGGTAGAAATGACAATCTCACACAGAATCTTTCTTTCTTAACACTGGTGTTGCTTCTTCAAAAACAGCTCATCTAAAACTTTCTTACTTCAGGTAATGTAGACAAAAATACAGAGGCAAGACCTCAGAGGAAATTCAAGTTATAAAAAGGAAATCATGCATCAGGAAGATCAATTTCAAAGAAGTCTTTCATGGGCAAAACTTCTTACAAAGGAAGCAGCTAGCAAAATTACTTTGTTTTATTTATCTCAAGTAGAGGTTTCTCTTATGGGGAGTTTGAGCTAGACAGAAGGTGGCTGCATTGAAAGGTAGAACTGGGAACTCCTGATTCATCTAATGCACAAACACTACTAAAAGGCCATACTAAATATTGAGCAGGGATTTAAAAAACATTTTTTATTCTGACCCATGGTATTTTGGGATCTCCCAAGTATTCCCATCATACTTTACCAGAAAATTAGGGCTCAACGTTTGTTTGGTTTTTTTGTTTTGTTTTGTTTTGTTTTTTTTGTTCTGATTGGACAAAGAGAAAAAGACCAGACCATGACTAATTGCATGAAGTTGCATGAAGGATGCTCAGCTGGGCTCTGGCAAGCCAAGGGCCCTGTACTGCTCTGCCAGCTCACACTGAAGAGTTGATTTTGTCTCTTTTCTCATCTCTAATTGCTTTGAGCATCGAGGTGCCAAACTCTTTCCCTCTTAGAGGAAATGTTCTGTTATTTAATCAAGCTTTGTGGAGAAGAGGCAGGCAGGCTGATCCTCAGGGCTGGTTAGTCCATCCACGTGCAAAACAGTACATATGCAGTCCAGTGCCTGCTAAGTATTTCATGGCCAGTTAGACAGCAGAAGAGCTGTAGTTCACCACTTTCTGCAGGGTGATCTAGCACAGCTGATCCCAGTGTTGTTTCTTGGTAAGGATGCTGAGCCAAAGTTATTAATTTTAGTTTCATTTGTCTAAGGGCAATCAGGGCAGCCACAGCAAGACCTACTACGTATGTAGGTAGAGTATGTTACTTGAAAGAATCATGTCTGGATAGTCCCTAAATATAGGGCAGGCAACTTCTGACAGAAACTGTGCTATGTATTTGGGCCAATACAGTTGCTGAAGCTGGTTTTCAGTGCAACTAAGAACACTCTAAAAATAGAAACTAGTCAAAGAACTAAAACTCAACAGCAGCCTGTGTCACTGCTGTATATCTGCAAACCATAGAAATATGAGATGATTAAAAAAAATGGGAGAAAAAACCTCCAGGCTATAAAAACAAAGAAAATAAATAAGTTTCTAAGGGGAAAAAAAAAATCCCTCTCAAAAATTGCAGTTTAAAATGAAAAACAAAATAACTTTAACATTTTATTCATTCTAAGACACAGAGAAATACCCAGAGTACGTAAGGAAAAAATATCGTGGCCAAAAAAACCTTCCATCTAAAATGATACACAGAATTGTTTAGATCCTTTACAGTCTTTGCAGTTTGTGGACCAAAGATCTCTCATCCTAAAAAACAGCATCAAACCTAGAGTTTCTCTGAAGTCTTTCCTCATGTTTTAGAAGGCTGTTCAGTCAAGCCACAAGCAGTGATGATCTCATATATCTCCTCATAAGCAGTTTCAGTAGGGAATTATCCTTATTGTCAAAATCACACTCTTTGTTTTGAACACAACTTTCTTTGAACTTCCTGTTCCACTTTAATTGCATTTGGACTTTGCTGACTTTCAGACCAGTCTCAGAGACCATCTGTCTACATCTGTATCCATAAACTAAAGTCACCTTGAAGCTCAGTCTTTCCAGGGCCCAGTCCCTGGTTTGGAAGCATTTCTGTAGCTCTTTTCCAAGTGCTCTCATCTTTGCTTTCAGGATGGCCACCTGAAGTGAACACGTTGTTCTGGCAATGGTCCCACTAATGCCACCTCTTCTTACCTCTTAACCACAGCACCTGGTGTGTGACACCCAAGGACTGCACCTGCCCTTATGCCTTGCTTGTGTCTCCACAGGCACCTCTCTGGAGTATCTCCAGACACTCAGGTGTTTGTTCCTGCCCTGAGGCCACCCTATCCCACTTCACCCTCCTCCAGGTGGCTGCCCAGCCCTCTGGAATGGGCTGCCAGGGAGGTTGTTGGGGCCCCATCACTAGAGATGTTCAAAGAGAGGCTTGACATGGTTCTGAGCAAGTTGAGGATGTCCCTGCTTACTACAGAATGAGTCGGACTAGAAGACCTTCAGTGGTCCCTTCCAACCCACACTGTTCTGATTCTGTGATGAACTGGGCTGAGAAACCAATGAGACAGGATAAAGACTGTGGAAGGTAAGATCCCAGCTTTTGGCAGCATTATAGGCATCAGTCAGCTTAGAAAATCATGTTTTGGCAGTATTTCCATGCTTTACCACAAACTTGTGCCTCTTTTCTGAGCAGAGGCAGAAACAAAACCCCAACAGGTATACAAGTGCAATGCAAGCGGCTTAAATCTGATGAGGAGGACATCATTCATGCAATGAGAATGTGCTTACTGATGAACAGAGCATGTAGAGCTTCACCTTGACATTGATCACAGATCTCAATTTATTATCCCTCGTTTTCTTCTGCAGTTTGCATCTACATTAAAAATGTGACATTTTTTGTATTAAAGCTAAGGAGGGCAGATTTGCACCCCTTCAGGCAATTTAAATGCAAAATATAATCCATTGTGTTTGGTAAGGTTTATTGAGTTATGTAAATTAATATTTCTTCTCATTTCCTACTGGGCTGCTACATAATAACACAAATTTTTGTGCTAGAAATAGATCAATGACATTTCCATTGTCCAGGATGAGACAGATTCAGAAGCAGAATCAGTGATTAAAGCCACTGCAAGTCAGTAACATTAAAAAGACTTCCTGGGTGAATGAAGCAGCAGCAAAAAATTCCAGACCTTTCACAACTATTTGATCGAGAGCTTTGCCAATTCTGGAGAAAGTGGGTACCCAGACTGGTCGATCACTGCTTTGGCTTTGTGGAAACAACAGTGCTCTCCACTGACTCACCTCTCACTTTCATGATCCTGGGCTGCATCAGGAGAAGTGTGGCCAGCAGGTCGAGGGAGGTGATTCTCCCCCTCTACTCCACCCTGGTGAGACCCCACCTGGAGTACTACATCCAGCTCTGGAGCCCCTGTTACAAGAGGGATGTGGACATGCTGGAGCATGTCCAGAGAAGGGCCTCAAGGATGATCAGAGGGCTGGACTACCTCTGCTGTGAGGACAGACTGAAAGAGTTGGGGCTGTTCAGTCTGGAGAAGAGGAGGCTCTGAGGTGACCTTCTTGTGGCCTTTCAGTGTCTGATGGGGCCCTACAGAAAAGATGGGGAAGGACATTTTAGGCTATCAGGTAGTGATGGGACTAGGGGGAATGGAGCAAAGCTGTAAGTGGGGAGATTCAGACCAGATGTGATGAGAAAGTTCTTCACCATGAGAGTGGTGAGACCCTGGAATGGGTTGCCCATTGGGGTGGCTGAGGCCACATCCCTGGAGGGGTTTAAGGCCAGGCTGGATGAGGCTCTTCCAGCCTGTAGGGTGTCCCTGGGCATGGCAGGGGTGTTGGAACTAGATGATCCTTGTAGTCCCTTCCAATCCTGACTGATTCTATGCTTTTGCCTGCCTCAGGTTTAACATCAAATGAAATACAGGAGTGGATTTTTAGCCTAAACTGCTTTAGAGCAGAAGTCTCAGTCTTCAGTGTATCAAGACACCGATCTGGTTTTGAAAGTCACAGAGTGCACATCCATGATTTTTTATGGTGGCATTTTCAACCTTATAGAATTTCAAACTCTTAGAAGAGAGCAGCTTGCATAGTTTGCAAGTGACTACTTCTAAGGCCTTCATAGGCATATAAATGGAATTAATGAGGTTTTCAAACGTTAGAACAGATTCTCCACCAAAAGTTAAGCTCATATTTCTCACTTATTAGTTTTATCTCACAACACACAGAACTCAAAGATCGCCATAGATGACACAGCAGTGAGGAATGCAGCATGAATGGACCTCTCTACACCCATTGGCATACTTTCAAGGTACAGTTCAATATCTATTGATGTCATAACTTATATGTACACAACACAGTGATTATTTCATGATGCTTTACCTGGGGTTGCTTCTTCCTAAAGTTACAACTTCAAACACAGAGGAACCACAAAGAGTTTCTGAAGTACTTCCTTAGCAACCCTATGCAATACTAACACTATCCTATTGTCAGAGCCTCCACGTTGAGGTATTAAAAAAGTAAGTAAAATCTAAAATCCTTTTTAAACATGCCATCTCCATATCAATAAGTCAAACAGCTGAGAAACCACATCACTGTAGGACTGAGATATGTGAAATATATTGAACAAACAAAGGATCAATGGAGAAAAAGGACAAAAAGTTGCCCAAAAGAAGACTGAAAGCCCAATGTGCCAGTGTGAGACACTGGATTAAGCATAGGTGTTAAATATTAGTTTAAGGAGAGAGGCAGTTCTTTTTTGTCCCCTGAACTAGAAAGTTTTGTGTCTAACTTCAAATTTCAAATCTTGCATGAAGATGTTTTATTAAAGATATATTACAATCTTGATCATAAATTCTCTGGGCTCCCCTGAGGCTAGCTTACAAAGGTTTATATGCAAGCCTAATGCTAGGAGATGAGAACACAATGTTCTTCAATAAACAAGGAAAACTTGACCAGAGTACCACGATCAGATGACTCCAGAAGCACTAAAAAGCCTATCAAGATTTGGGCCAGCAGATCTTAGAGACATGTCTCGAGAAAAGTTACATTTTATGGCTGCCTTGCAGCAGAGAGCTTATTAGTGAAGCTGATAAAAAGATTTTTCAGCAGAAATCAAAAGACTGAAGATTCCTTGGCTGGTTTGGTTTGGTCATTCTACTTTATTTTTCCTTAAAAAGACAGGTGGTGCTTTTATTTAAAAAAAAAATCAACTTGATAGAGAAAATGGAAGACCAGAGCACTTAGTTTCAGAAAAGTTCTGATTTCAACCAGAAAAATTACAGAAGAAAAGTGACTGGCATGATGCCACATGATTTCTTCACCTCTCTGGGCTGAGTTTCCTCCGGCAAGAACAAAGGCAGGGTTCAGAAGGCTCAGCACGGTGCTTTAGGAGTAGAAGAGTGGGTCAGGAAGCCTCTGGAAAGAATGGATGCAGATGATGTTGAACTAGAGTTCCCATGCTGCTTCAGCAGTGTTTCTAACCAGACCAGGAGGAGGAAGCAAGGATATGTTTGCTTTTTTTTGGACAGGAGAAATAAATAGACTGAAAATTGATAGTTTCTGCTTTTGTTGGCTGAAAAGTTCAAAATCTTCCGTAGGGAAGCCTTCCACCTCCTCTCTGATCCCCAGCCACATTTATTTGACCAGGTTTTCTGGGCACCAGCATGCTGGTGCACTGTTTCTTTTTAGGGAAAAAGAGGAGACTGTAGTCTGTCATATCTGAGGGAACTGGGTTAGAGATGAGACAGATGACAAGGGTGGTTGGGCATGGTGTTGGCAGGGTGTCAAGGGAGCTAAGAGGGGGTGGGAACCATCTGCCTGGAGAAGAAGGTTGCTGAGTTGGAGGTAAAAAGGGTGGCAGAAGGAGAATAAGTTTGCACTGTGTTTCAGGCATACTTTAGGTTTAAGTTTGAGAGTAGGGTAAGCATGGACCCATTTGTAATCCACATATTGGGAGGTTATTAATCATGCTCAGTATGAGCTTATTTTCATTGAACAAAAAGGTGGGTGAATTTGCACTTGGGAAGCTAACATTTGATTTGTCTCATAAAGCTATGACAGTATTGAACCAACCTGCAGGGAAGTGAATTCCAGCTACCAAAACCAACCAACCAAAAAACAAACAAAGAAACAAACAAAAACCCAGCAAACATACAGAAAAAAAAAACCTTGAAGTGGATGATTCAGGCTCCTTCTAGATATACGTACCAGAGGGTCTAATAAAGGGAATTTGAATGGCAACCAAAGTTTCCTCCCTGAGTCATCCTTTCCCTGCATGCACCATTCGTCCCAGTACAAGCAGCTTCAGAGATAAAAGCCTCAGTTGTGCCTGTGTCTATAACCCTCAATAGGAAGGCTACTGAAAATCAGAGCTTTACAGAGTTCTCATGAGAAAAAGACTTCCATTCCTAATTCACACCAGACTAGGTAAATGTAAAGCAAAGACTTCCACTTAGGCAGAATACCAGATGTAACATGAGCTTGAGGAAAGCTGAGCTATAGACTGTGTGGGAACAAGAGAAGGGTGAGAAGGAAACCAAATTCACAGAACTGATATGGAAAATGTTTGGGGTTTTTTTTTCTGTTGCTGTTCAAAATATTCCACTGAATACTAGTGTTCTCATATCAAATTGAGAAACTAGTGTGAAACAACAAAATTACGTTGTTGCAGGACACTCAGCACTATCAAGAATGACAGCTCTTGGTCAGAAGCTTAATTGTATTCTGGGGTGAACCCAGATAAGCCAGAATTCTCAAGTGGGTTTGTGGCAGTCTTCCCTACCTAGCAAAAAGAAGAAGGAAAAGCTCAAAAATATCAAGTTTTATAATAATTTGAAGTTAAATGCTTTGTTCCTTACAGAAAGGAATGCAAGAAAGGTACAAGAGAAATAAGAGAAGGTTTATCATCTATCTTCCCTCTACATTTTGAAAGAGCTAGTTCTAGCCTTCAGGATTTGCTTTGGCCAGCTAAGGACTTTCTCAGACACAAAAACTCCGTGAATTCCTGCTAAATCCAAGGAAGGTTTTTCTCTCAATCCTCTGTGAGGTCTGTCTTCTGCCCACCCTCTTCTCAGACTCTTGCACACTCAAGCTGTCTTTCTCCTCTTATGATTTGCATCCTGGAAATACCACTTCTTGACCAGGCTGCCCCTTCTCCTAGACATGAGAAAAAATCTTTCCCTTTAGAGATGCTGCTAAAGAAAATTATCAAAACAGACATAATCTACAAATCAAAACCAGTCTTATCAAACATTGTTTCTTGTGTGGTCAAGGATACAGCTGCCTGTAAATTAGCAGTTTTGGGGTTCTTGTCTTTCTATACCCAAATGCCCAGGCAGAAATACATGTTCATGAGCCGTGAAATACATCTGCAGTCCAGGCACTTCAAAAAGCCTCTAGGACTGGACATATTCTGGAAGTTATGTCACTCATTTCCATGGATAAAAACCACTGATACAGACAAGCCTTTGGGGAAATTCTCTAGATGGAACTGTAGTCATGGAAATAGAGGATAAATAGATGAGGAGAACGGGGAAGTTTGAGGTTCAACACTGAGCCTGTCCAGTTCACAACCACGTTCCTCACACAGGACCTGGAGAGCTGTCTCTTGCAAGCTAAGACAGAGTCCCAACTACTAGTAGTGTAGCCTCAAGTTCTCAAGTTCTTCCTTCCCTTTCTACCTCTGTAAAGAAAACATTGTTATAACCAGCCCACCTCTCTGGTAAATTGTAGCTGTGTGTGTATAGTTTCCTCAACACATTCAAAATTAGTTATATTTGTGAACTCAAACCCATCATAACATTCAAGAATATACATTGAAATTCTACTGAGGTCAAACTACTTGGCACAGCCCACTCTGTTGCATTATCCTAAGTATATGTATTAATTACAGTTACAATAAGGATGACAAGCCTGCATTATTTAGGCACAGGCAGCTCATGTCTCCTATTTCTGAAGACCATAAAACTCCTCCCTGTTGGGAATTCAGGATTATTCTTTCAAATAGATCTGACTATCAGATATAACAAAATTTAAAAAAAAAAAAAGAATGAATCTAAGATAAAGTCCATGGAAAATTATGTTTGCTTGTCAGGTGATTCCAGGACATCTGCTGGATAAGCCTGTCTTGGAGGAGAGGTCTATATGGAATAGAGAAGCTAATTGGTACTATGAGAGCAAATGCAAAATTTCATTATAGGGCCATGAGGATGATCAGAGGGCTGGAGCACCTCTCCTATGAGAACAGACTGAAAGAGCTGGGGCTGTTCAGTCTGGAGAAGAGGAGGCTCCCAGGTGACCTTCTTGTGGCCTTCCAGTATCTGAAGGGGGCCTACAGAAAACCTGGGGAGGGACATTTTAGGCTATCAGGTAGTGACAGGACTAGGGGGAATGGAGCAAAGCTGGAGGTGGGGAGATTCAGATTGGATGTGAGGAGGAGGTTTTTCAGCATGAGAGTAGTGAGGCCCTGGAATGGTTTGCCCAGGGAGATGGTTGGGGCCACATCCCTGGAGGTATTTAAGGCCAGGCTGGATGAGGCTGTGGCCAACCTGATGTAGGGTAGGGTGTTCCCGGTCATGGCAGGGGGTTTGAAACTAGATGATCCTTGTGGTCCCTTCCAACCCTCACTGCTTCTATGATTCTATGAATTCAAGAACCTAATATATAAAAAAACCCTCCTGCAGGCAGGCTGAGTGGAAAGTGAGGATATTCATGTCTGATATCCTGAATGTATGTTGGCACAGTCTGTTTCAGCCACCACCAGAAAAGCCAGTGAAAAGCAAGCCCCCTGCATGTGGCTCCTGCTTTCCCATGGGGCCACCCTATCTCCTGTTTTGGGCTGCTAATTTTTCTATACATAAAGCTTCCACAGAAGTCCCAAGAGACATGAGGGCACATCTGTGAGTGACATGAGTGCTCCAGAAATGGAAACATGTTCAGGTGAAAAATGTGATCAACACTTGCAGAAATGAACACTTCCCGTCACATAAAGGGAACCAATTAAAAAGCAAAAGCTGACATTTGTCAGGCAATTTGTTCTCAATGATTAATTCAACTAACTCAAAATTATTCCATTATTTAGTCTTCCCGTGTCCTACTAATCTGAAACTCTTCCACCACCTACCAACAAGCCTTGTGCAAAAAAGCAAAGGAATGATTAATTTTTTAGCATGAGACTCCTTGACCTTATACTCCACTAAGCAGAGTGTTTCCATAGTTTCCATGTCATGGATGAGTTCACTTATATACCAAACAAAGTCTTTATATTACTAGACTCTCATAGAAAACAAAAAAGGAATTGTTGCTGTTTAGAGAAAATATAAAACCCAAAGCAAAACTAGAAAGCCCAAAGATTCATGCATTCTGCAGATACTCAAAACCCACTGTATTTTTAGGGCTGTCTTTGTGAACTTGTAGGGCTTTTCATCAAATGAGCATACTCTTCAATGTCCCTAGCATTTCTGAATGGAGCAGAAACACTTTAGGATAAAGCCTGGATCCACTGCGATCAAGAGGATTTGAGTCATTGATTTCAAAGGACCATAAAGCTTCATAGCAACTTGTTAGAATTTCATTCCAGGCCTTTAATTAAAGGCTTCCACCAGAGGTTCTATTGCTCGTGGCATACATTAAAGGTTGTCACTCACCTAAGGATTTACAACCTAGTTTGCAGTTATCTTTGCTGCTGCAGCAAAGACAAATCTCTCCTGATAATGCCAGGAAAGCCCAGAGGTAGCTCTGCAAAGTCTAGCATCCCATCTCACTGAGACCCAACAGGTAGGTGTGAAAAACCAGCAGAGGAGCAGAGCAAAAGAAAGGGTAGTGGCAATGTGGGTTTTCTCAGGTGAGGTGATGCGTGCAGCCACAGTACCTGTTATGGTTGGGTTTGCTTTCATGAGAGGGAAGCCTGACCTGCTACACTCTGGTACGCTGCATTTGCCAGAATCAACTGGCAGTGCCCCAGAAATGTGGCAGGAAGATTAAAGAAGGGCTTTGGGATAAAGTTTTTTTTTTTCCTTCAGCTAAGTATAAGTGAGAAAAGCTGGCAAAAGGAATAAGATTTTTCACTCCAATGGCTTCTAGAAAGTATCAATATAGCTTCCTGAAAACTATTCTGGGAATTTTTTTTGTTTGGTTGGAGTTTTTTATTTGTTTGGAAGTGGGTTTTTTTAGTTGTTGGTTTGGTTTGGGCTAAATAGCTGGGGATTTCTTGTTGCTGCCTTTTCTTTTGTTTGTGGGACTTTTTTGTTTTGCTTTGTTTTTTGTGTTTTGTTTGTTTGGGGTTTTTTTCTAAGTCAGACAAAGGATTTGTCTGTGAAAAAAATAGAATCATAGAATGCATTGAGTTGGGAAGGACCTTTAAAGGTCATCTCGTTCAACCCTTCTGCAGTAAGCAGGGACAAACCAAACTAGACCAAGATACTCACAGCCCCATCAAATCTGACTTCAAGACATGTTTTGATTTAAAACAAAAGAGTTCCTTCTGAATGCTGTAGTTCACACTTAAAGAGTTAGTTTGCTGTCCTAAATTTCTAAAGGAATATAGTTCATGGTGAAATGCAGCTAAACCCTAACACAGGATGAAAAAAGTTACTCTCTGATCACTTTCACATATCCAGATATGTTCTTCCCACATTTCTGTGTGTAAAACACATGAATGATCTTGCTTAAGCAGCCTCTCAGGCAGTACCTAGGACTTTCAAATTTAGGAGTTTAAAGGAAAAATAATAGATCCTTTTATTAAAGATAACAAGAGAACAGATTGTACCACTGATACTTAGTATACTGGTAGCTCACATAAAATCATTCTGCAATCTTCAAACTCACCTCCAAGCGAGATGAAAATGCCACTAAAGCTGGTAGAGCTGATAAAAAAAGAGAATAATTTCTACATTAGGACAATTCCTCAGGCAATGTAAAACATCTTCATTCCATTGCTGTCAGGACAACATCAATTTAATCAGACAAGAATACTTGGTGCAGGGAATAATGCTGTGGGACCCAGGTAAGTGCTTAGTTGGAAGGAGTCAAGAACTTGCTATTGCTATGACAGGGAAAGAATAAGTGTGACTGCTTTCTTCTTTCAAACCTGCTCATCTGTAGGGACAAGCAGTAGTTAAATTTCTGCCCTCCTTGGGACATCAAGTGCTTTCTGTACTAATTCATAGGCAAAAGCCACTGCGACATAGAAGTTTATCTGTATTTTTGGAAGAAAAAAATCCAACACAAAATGATCTCTAAAGTGCTAAACGTACAAAACTTTATTAATGTGAAGAAAATTTCCCCACTGGCAAATTGTAAATCTTTGTCACCCGTTTTGATGTGATAAAGTTGCAGTGGTGAAAATAAGGCTGCAGCATGAGTGTGTGTGTGCTTGTGTGCTCCTAACTTTGCTGAGGTTTTAGATGCTACTTACCATGGTGGGGAAATGATTCCTATCAGTGATGGTAACTCAATTCTACATCAGTACAGAGTCATCAGTCTTCTGGCACTCTTTTTTAAAAAAGCCTGAATAATGTTCTATTGATGTTCTTTAGAGCTTCTCCTTTCTGATGTTATGTATTATTGCTGCAGCTTCTTCTAAAATTGTAAAGATTTTTATTGTTTACAAAGTGAATTATGCTTTCATATCTTTTGCCTTACTGTTTTCCCAATTGCTTAGCAACAAGTCTCCACAAAGAAAAAAATCCAGAGCACTCCTTCTTTCATGTCGTACATCACCACCATCTCTGGTACAACAATGACCACAGTTTAACACCCAGGATGTATTCGGTCTATTATGTTAACCTGATGTTCTGTAAAGAGTCTACGTACATTAACATCTAAATATTGCCCTTCTGGATCCATAGCTATTCTGGCCCCTGGGGCTACAGCTTTATAAACATTATCTCCCACATTCAACATTTTAAAAAACTGCTACTCGTTTCCAGTTTTCCCTCAACAAGAGAAATTAATTCTGTCTCAGAACCTAAGGTAGGTCAGACCTGTGCTAAGCTAAAGAAACCCCTCTTGTTACTGATCCAAGTAGTTGGTCTGCACTACATTGGAAACAGACTTCCGTAGATGTAAGCAGCATACAGTAACACAAAATTAGCATTACTGTTGTTATTTTAGACTCACACTGCCACAGTGCTGACCACTGTGCAAGAAACATTCATTTGTGGCTTGTCAGCTCTATCTCCTTTTTTTTTTGTCTTAGAGTGAGCACGATATCTTAAACTAACTATTGTAATATGCCTGATGGAAGACAAACAAGTATAAATCACTACTGTGTAGGTATTCCATGCTCCCCAAAGTATCTGAATGGGAAACAACAGGCTGATTGACTGTGATGGTTTGAGGCTAATTGGAATATTTTTAAAAGAAGAATTAAATCACTGGCTGTGAAAAGAAAGTAAGAGTGATGTCCATATCACTCATTGCTTCTGCTGAGGAACACAAAAACAACAAAAAATAATAAAGTCAGTCAGTATCTGGGTGCTGCTTGCTGTATAAACTGTCTCTGCTTGAATCTGTGTAACCTAATCTAATAATTGGTCCTTCTAATATCTTGTTGGCTTTTCTGCCTCTCACCCCTGCATGTAAGCCTTTTGAGATAAGGGAGGGGGTGGGAAGAAGGAGGGGACTTAGTTTGAAGCCCTCCTGAGTGGTTCTGCTGTTCAGGAGGGGGTCTGAATTTCTGTAATACTTTTAGCTTGTATATAATTGTATATAATTGTAAATATCATAGAATGGTTAGGTTGGAAGGGACCTCAAAGATCATCTAATTCCAACACCCCACCATAGTCAGGGACATCTCCCATTAGAACAGGTTGCCCAAGGCTTCATCCAACCTGGCCTTGAACACCTCCAGGGAGGGAGCAGCAACAACCTCCCTGGGCAACCTGTGCCAGTGTCTCACCACCCTCGCTGTAAAGAATTTCTTCCTAAAATCCTGTTTAAATTTCCCCTCTGCCAGTTTAAACCCATTGGCCCTCATCCTATCATAACAAGACCTTGTGAATAGTCCCTCCCCAGTCTTCCTGTAGGCCCCTTTCAGATACTGCAAGGCTACTATAAGGTCTCCTCAAAGCCTTCTCTTCTCCAGACTGAAAAGCCACAACTCTCTCAGCCTGTCCTCATAGCAGAGCTGCTCCAGCCCTCTGATCATCTTCATGGCCCTCCTCTGGACTCGGTACAACAGTTCCATGTCCTTCTTGTGGTGGGTGCTCCAGAACTGTACACAGTACTCCAGGTGGGGTCTCATGAGAGCAGAGTAAAGAGGGAGAATCCCCTCCCTTGCCCTACTGGCAATACTGCTCTTGATGCAGCCCAGCACACAGTTGCTGTCTGGGCTGCACTCACACTGCAGGCTCCTGCTGAGCTTTTCATCACCCCAGACCCCCAGGTCTTTTTCCTCAGGGCTGCTCTCAGCCTTTCACCACCCAGCCNAACTTGCTGAGGCTGCACTGATTCCTCTGTCCATGTCACTGACAAAGATGTTAAGCGGCACTGGTGCCAGCACTGACCCCTGAGGGATGCCACTTGTCACTGGTCTCCAGGTGGACATTGTGCCCTTGATCACCACTCTCTGTGTGCCACCATCCAGCCCATTCCTTGTCCAGTGAGCAGTCTACTGTATATATTGTGTTTATATGCTTGTAAAGTTGTGCTACACTGTAAAACATCACTTTATTTCTTAGCTGTCAGCCATGTGAGTTAATCTGGTGAATCGGGGGGGGGGGGGGGAAACCAAAAAC
>VWZI01019759.1:285108-298880 GCA_013396835.1 Psilopogon haemacephalus
ACGAACCCTAAAACCACCACATTATCCTAAACTGACTATTGGAATATACCTGATGGAAGATGAATAGGTATAAAATACTTCTGTGTAGGTATTCCATGCTCCCAAAAGTATCTGAATGACAAACAAAAGGCTGGCCAATGCTGATGTACAATAAGTACAGGGAGCAAACAGAGAAAACATCTCAATAACATGAAAATAAGTTATTACAGCTTCTCTAAACAATACAAAGGGTCAAACTGGAACATCAAGGAGGTGCCAGCTCTACACAGCCAAGGGAAAAGCACTGCATTACCTAATATTACAATCTACCTATAATTTTAATGAGCATTAAACTGCTATACTCAATGAAACCCATTCCCAAATGGGAAAGTTAAATAGGTTTACAGACTTATATTGGTTTTAGAGTGCACTGAGTCAGACGACTTCCAACAGAAGCTAGTGTAGCTCAATCAATCTTTAATATATACACAGCAAATACATATCCTACACACACAGGCCAGAGCACCTATGTACCTATGGTTTTGTGAGTTTGCTAGTAACAACAGCCTGCTGCAATAGTTTGCTTCAGTGGAGGACTTCTGCTATAGAGGTGACAAAGACATTAAAAGTTTTCATGCTGAAAACTGCCCCTACTGTCCTGACTCCTTGGTGTCTATGGCTTTCTCCTAGCTGGTGAAACATAGGTTTGATGGGTGGACCACCAGATGGATAAAGAACTGGCTTGGTGGCCGCATCCAAAGAGTGGCTGTCAGTGGGTCCATGTCCAAGTGGAGACCAGTGGCAAGTGGAGTCCTTCAGGGATCAGTCCTGGGAGCAGTCTTGTTCAGCATCTTTGTGGGCGACATGGACAGAGGCATTGAGAGAACCCTCAGCAAGTTTGCTGATGACACCAAGCTGTGTGGTGCAACAGACACGCTGGAGGGCAGGGATGGCATCCAGAGGGACCTGGACAGGCTGGAGAGGTGAGCACAAGCCAACCTCATGAGGTTCAACAAGGCCAAGTGCAAAATCCTGCATCTGGGTCGAGGCAATGCCAAGCACAAATCCAGGCTGGGCAGTGACTGGCTGGAGAGCAGCCCTGCAGAGAGAGACTTAGGGGTGCTAGTGGATGAGAAGCTCAATATGAGTCAGCAGTGTTCACCTACAGCCCAGAAAGCCAACAAAATCCTGGGCTGCATCAGGACAAATGTGGCCAGCAGGTCGAGGGATGTGATTCTCCTCCTCTACTCCACCCTGGTGAGACCCCACCTGGAGTACTGCATACAGTTCTGGAGCCCCTATTACAAGAGGGATGTGGACGTGCTGGAGCATGTCAAGATAAGGGCCACGAGGATGATCAGAGGGCTGGAGCACCTCTGCTGTGAGGACAGACTGAAAGAGTTGGAGCTGTTCAGTTTGGAGGAGAGGAGGCTCCCAGGTGACCTTCTTGTGGCCTTCCAGTATCTGAAGGGGGCCTACAGAAAAGCTATGGAAGGACTTTTTAGGCTATGAGTTAGTGACAGGACTAGGGGGAGTGGAGCAAAGCTGGAGGTGGGGAGATTCAGATTGGATGTGAGGAGGAAGTTGCTCAGCATGAGGGTGGTGAGGCCCTGGAATGGGTTGCCCAGGATGGGTGGTTGGGGCCACTTCCCTGGAGGTGTTTGAGGCAAGGCTGGATGAGGCTCCCTCCAGCCTAATCTAGAGTAGGGTGTCCCTGGGCACGGCAAGGGGGTGGAACTAGATGATCCTTGTGTTCCCTTCCAACCCTGACTGATTCTATGGTGCAGCATTGCTTTGGTACATCCTTGTGCAGTAGGTAAAATCCTGAGTGGAATTCCCCTGTTCTTGAGAAATTAATACATCTCATTAAAAACCTATCACCATGTTCAAAGCAGAAGTCCTGAGATGTAGTGTACGTTACTGAGGAGCTCACATTTCCAGTTTATGAACCTCTTTGATTTGAGTGACAGCTATCCAATACCTGCTAAATTAGCGGCTTCTGATAGGCTGTATTTGAATGGCTTTTGGGAGTGAGTGGATTTTCCAGATGAGCTGTTTCTGTCTCACTTAGTCCATTTCTACAGCTCCCATTTTACACTTCTAGATGCATTTAATTCGTTCATGTAAAGCAGAACTTGCCAAGAGAATAGGGAATGTCCAAATATGCTAGTGAAGTTCAGCATCCTTAAAGAGAGGTCTGAATAACATATGTGCAAATATGGATACTGAGGACCTGGAAGTACAGAGTTCATTAAACCAAGGAAAGATTTTCAGATCCCTTGGGGCTTATTCTAAACAGTAGAACCCATGGGTTTTTTTCAGCTTGAAATCTGAGCCATCTTCTTCAAACTTAGTCAATGCGCTTGGTGCTTTCAGAGCACCAGACATTCCTATGCCACAGTGTAAAAGGTAGGTAAGCAGTAGTTCTAAAGGGGTTCCAGTAAACACCTTGAGGAGTCCAGTAAGCACCTAGCTAGCATTGCTTCAGTGCAGAGATGGAGAATTTCCTCTCCTACCTTTATGATGTGCATTATTAGTCATATTCACGTGCTTCAGCTAAGTGAAACATCTGTCAAGAAATAACAGTGTTATTCTGTAACAGGTCATCTCCAGAACATTTCTTAAGAGGCTGGGTAGAGAAGTAGCTGTGGGATATCCTGTGATTTGGTCACAAGCCCTGTGTAAGAAACACCTTCAGGTTCTATCCTTTCAGAAATGGGACAAAAAAATCCCAATTATTTTCTGGGAGTCATCATCTGACTGCAAGTTTTCCCCTTGTTCTCACAGACAGCACCACTTATTGCCACACTAAGAAAGCATTCAAGGTTCCACCTGTCTCTGCTCAACCATTCAAAAGAGAATAAAGCAGAGATAAGAAAAAGAACCTCTGTTCCATATTGCTAGAGCCAAAAAACATGCAGAATTGGAAATGGATATGAAGTCCAAGACTGAGTCTTCAGCATTGTAGCTCTGCTCTCTGCAGTAGAAAAGGCTTCTAACAAGAACTCTGAAAGATTTTCATTTGTGTCAGGAGAACCAGACACTGCTGCAGACTCTAGTTCAAAACACAGCTGTGCCTGGCATGCACACCCACACATAAATTACCTGAATCTGACAAGGATCTCAGTTCCTCTGGCTGCAAACGAATATAGTCACTTCTCTTTCTAGCAAACCTTAACGAGGCTGAAGTCCAGTGAGAACTACAAGGTGCTACCAGGCAAGTGAGAACCACAGAAACATCTAGACAGATGGACCTCTTAAGACATTGCACAGCAGGCAAAATAATTTACGAGGACACTCAATGCAGTACACTTTCATTCATATTTCCAGGTTTTTTGTGTTTGAAAGCTGTCTCCATACTTATGGAAAGGTATGTCTCTCTCAAGGATACTTTCCAGAAACACGCAAATACATTTCTGTTTGAAAATACTTCTGCCCAATACCAAAGGCATTTCTAAACTAAAGCAGGCATCCCTACATAGCTTATTTAAAGGAACAGAGCATCCTGTGCAAATATTTAATATTCCCTAACCTTTTTCTATGCTTCCCAGTGCAGGTAAAGTCCAGAATCACTTATTCCCATAGCTTGCTTGAGTGCTGTAGGTCCTTCAGGCTAAAAGAAACACTACTCCAGGCATCCACTACACAGCAGCATTTAAGAAGCACTGTGAAAATCAATACCCTTATTTGCAAAGCAATCACAGCTAAGGGAAGTATACCTGAAGGGTATGGGCAAGGCGATATGGGAAGATGAATTATTCCGCAAAGAGAGGCTGTATTCCATGCCTATTACCTTTACACAGAGTTGATTACTTTCAATACCATGCAAGTAGGCTGGCAAAGAGTACCTCAATGGCTGTTATTAGTGCTGGTTTACAAGAAATCTAAAGTAATTTTTTAAGTATTGCAGGTTGAGAGAAGACATTAAAGTGCAGCAATCTGTACACAAAGATCGAGTTTAAAAACATGTGTAAGTTTCTGGCTGCAACTCCCTCTTGAATTGATTCACCTGATCAATGACTTGGGTTTTGTTGCCTCCAATAACTCTGCCCACTTTTCCTCACTTCTTTATGTAAGTGCCATGAGCCTGTATTGATTCCTTACAGCCAAACTGATCAGCCCTTGCATTGCTACTAGGTTAGGGTCATGCCTAGTCCTTTCTTCTTCAGCCAAAGTGGTTTTTACCTTCTTTAATATTTATTTAGCACAATAAACAAACCTTGACCTATTACAAGGTAAGTCTTTCTATCCTGAAAGATTAAAAGACATTTTGCAGAGGAACAAGGATGGAAAATATTCTGAACCCAACAAACATTTAAGGCACCCCAGAATCTCTTGCAGGTTGAAATGCAGAGTCCTTCAGGACATGTCAAGCTCAGCACACCTAACAGCCCTAAAATTTAATAGGAAAAGGAAAGGTTTGCATCAAACAAAATGCTCAGAGGGAACATACTGAGTACAACTCTGAAGGTATATTGAGACAGCAGAATATAGTGTGTCACTGGCAAGATGTCCCCATTATTTGAGACACTGGTCCAGAGGGCAGCTCTGTCTGGAAGTGATGCAAAGGCTGTAGAATATATGGCAGTGGCACTAACATGTCATGTCTCAATTGGGCTTCCTTGTTCAGACAGTGCGTAACTTAGATGCATGACCTCCGAGAGAAAAAGACTCTACCAGTTGTGAAGTGTGATGTCGTTGCACCTCAACAGGCTCTTTGTTAGCCACTGTGAGTCACCTGAAGCCAGTTTGAAACAGTATCTAAAGTCTTGCAGAGGGATTTTTATGGTCATGGTTTTACCACCTCCTATTACCAACTGTGCATAACATCTTTGGGAATATGTGGACCGCAGGGATGTGATACTCAGAGCACTAACTCAGTGAGGACATGCATTGCCAATCGCAAAAAGCTATGCAGGGTAACTACAGTTTTTCATGAAAGGCTTACACCACTGCAGGGATCAACCCTGGCTGCTTGGGTAAGAAAAACTGAGAATGTGAAGCAATGGAAAAGGTACTGCTAACCCGAAAAGCTGCCACTAGATTTTGTAAGACTGAAAAGAGAATGAACAAACCTAGGAAACTTATTAAGAAGTATCCTGTCCCAGCAGTACTTTGGATAGTTTGAATTTTATCTCGACTTCAGAAAAGGAAGGAGGAAATCCATAGTTACTGTCCTGATTTCTAGTTGCTGACTGTACACCACTATAAGTACTACAGCTGAGTGAGTCAGGAAAGAAAAAAAAATATCAGTAATTTGACATTGTTGACCCATTTCCATTTAAAAAAATCACTTCCACCATGATATTTTTCTTTCCTTTATTTTTTTTTTTTTTAAACATTTACACTTCTACAACAGTCATTCTCAACTTCTGTTAGGGTGAATGCTGCTCATGAATTATTTATTGTTCAGTACATACAGTGTACTGATTTGTCACCACATCTAGGAGGTGATGTGGAGGTTCGCAGGTCATCTACAAAATGGAAAGTAAGTCAAATGTCTTTCACTAACTTTTAACTGAATCATCCACATGAGAGTCTCCAATACATTACTGCTGTCATTAAAACTTTTTTTGACCAAAAGGTGTGATTTATCAGTAAATGTAGAAAAGTAATCTAAAATACTGTAGAAGCTACAAGAGCAGTCCTTAGGACTTACTTACCAAAACATGCCTTTGCATGGATTTCTGCTCTACATGTGACTGGTGGTCCTTCTCTAACATTTTTTTTTCTTTTTAAACACATTTTGGAAACTAAAATGCATGTCAAAAATTCTACATTTCATTTCACATTATTTGTATTCAAAATACCTGAGTAATCTGCCAACAATACTAAAAAATATATATAAATCTCACAAGACTCTATGCATGATAACCTATGAAAGGTGCAGCCATCAATTTCAACACTTATTTGGTACATTACTTCTTTGTCATGCTGCTACCATAATCATAAAATGTGATTGATGTACCTTCATCCACTGTGGTTTTTAGGCAGGTTTATTGGCTTAACTACAAATGCTCAAACTCGAAGGCTATGTTCCCTTTACAGAGGAATATTTTATCAGCACATATTGCAGTTCCATTTCTAATTTGAATAGGGCTTTAGAAATAGCCTTCAGACAAAACTTCTATAGCAGTGTATGTGCTAAGTGTTGCATCTCAAACTCATTTCATACTTACTGCTTCTAAGACTCTATCACTTAAGCATTTATTTATTTATTTATTTATTTATTACAGCTCTAGCAAAAAGTCAGGAATAATCTTTTGCAAGCCATGTTATTTATTTTACTGTTGGCAGAACAACAGATCATGTGCCCAGTTTTTATTGCATATGTAAATATAACTGTGCAAGATAATTTGCAGATTCAAAACAGAACAACAAATAATTACGATGATAAAATAATGTTGGGAAAAGAATTTATCAGTCCTGGTTTATTGCTCAAATTATCAGCAGGCAATCTGAACTAAAGAAATAGTGATCTAACTCTTTATGCTGATATTTATGCCCTGATTTTATTGCCTTTCATGGAAAAGGCAAAGCTTCCACAGAGAACTAAGTTTGACCTTAGGTTCTAAAAACATGGTGCTCACCTTGCACAGAAAATGATTACCTGAAAACTAAAAGAAAAAAAAAAGTTGTTTTTGAGCCATTTTTTCCTGAGATGATCAGGAGTTAACCATCAGAGGGCTGGAGCACATCTCCTATGAAGTCAAGCTGAAAGAATTTGGGCTGATCAGCCTGAAGAGCAGAAGGCTCTAGGAAGACCTTATGCCTACATTTCAATATTTGAAGAGGACCTACATGAAGTCTGGGGAGAGACTGTTTAGAAGGGCTTGTAGTGGTAGGATGAGGGGCAATGGTTTTAAACTGGAGTAGATTTAGGTTGGACATGAAGACGAAGTTCTTTACTGTGGGAGTGATAAAATACTGGAAGAGGCTGTCCGGGGATGTGGTTTAAGGCCCTGTCCCTGGACACATTCAAGATTAGACTTGATGTGGCCCCGAGCAGCCTGATCTAGAATTCCTGCTCACTAGAGGGTGGTTGGACAAGATGATCCTTGAGGGTCCCTTCCAACCTGATGTAATCTGTGAATTTTAGTTAACCAGATGAAAATGTGAAATTATCCGTTCCCTTATTGCAGAGGTAAAAATGAACCCCAGTGTTTTTGAGTTAATATTGATAAAGTCAAGGCTAACATGTAGCAAATTGACACTGAACATGTTATGTATTATTTTATTTTTCACTTTCAAAAAAGTCAATGTGAAGTTTAGCATGAAATTACTCTAAACTGAAATTTTACTTCCATGAGCTAATCACCTGTGTCAGACTGCAGACTGAGAAAGTCAAATACATCTGATCTGGTTCGGGTGGGAGAAGAGCTGGAGCAGCAGAACCCACAGTGCCAGGCAGAAGAGAATGTCATGATGTGACAAGGGCATGAGAATTTCGGAAGACTTATGTGGAGGATGAAAAGGAGGAATTTTCCACAGGACAGAAACTGGAAGAAAAAGCTAAAAAGTGGCACTGTATGGACTGGCAGGAGGAACAGCACTTCTGGAACGCCAGAGGGATTGGAGAAGAGCAGCACTTCATCTGTTGTAAAGTGAGACTGGGAGCAAATATGCACAATCTCAAATTCTCTATTTTAAACCACTGGCAAAACACCCAGAAAGCATGAGACCATCTAGGTACTAAAACTTTGGTGTGCCTGAGTCAGCACTATCCCTAAAAGGGGATCAGCAGTGCCATCACAAAAAGCCAGTCTTACTGCAAAGGTTGAATAGCTTTCCTGGTTCATTCCTGCTGGGAATCTAAACATTGATACCTATCATTTTATGAGAGAGAAAAGCAACCTAATCTGCTGATCCTAATTTTAGAGGGTTGAGCTCAAATCTTGCCTTCATATTTTCAGTGGTGGTTGAGTGCTACCGAAAGGATCAGAAGAGGCCAGAGGAGAATAGTCACTAATTACTAAGTTGTAGAAAATATTGAGCACATTCCAGTGTCTCAAGTTAATGCTGAGCAGAAGCACGTGGGCAAAAGCATATCTTTCATTAAAAACACTGCACCAAAGTGAAGCTTGATCTATTATTCAATCAATGTTCTTTTGAAGCAAGTGGTCATTTTACATTAATTTTTTTTTTTTTTTAATTAATGCCATGTCTACTGAGTGGGTGGGGGAACTAAATATCCCTGGACAGCATAAACTCAGCTGCAGTGTGAAAGCAGGGAAAGGAAAGGAACAATCTCTTTGTACAAGTGGAGCCTTTTGCACTTTCTGTGGGTGCAGAAAAATAAAAGGGCTTTGTTGAAATTTATTTTTCGGATGACACCACAAGGAAGCTATTTATGCTTCTGGCTGCATTGGAAGGCCATTTTTGCTGACAATAGAGGCCTCACAGGTCTGTCTGCCTGCACCTTTATGCAAGTAGAAGAGAAAAGCTGCAGGAAGTAAACAGAGCCAGAGACTCTTGCAGAGCAGAGCCTGAGCAGGGAGCACTGACAAGATAAATCAATAAAGCGTTTGCAGGTGCCTGTAAGACAAAGGCTGCTGCAAAATAAGTCTCTGTTGGAAAGGAAAGCCATATGGCACAAAGTTACATATTAAAAGAAATAGTATGGCGATAGTGTAAGCTGGAAGCCTGTCCTTTGAAGCAAAAAGGCAAAGAGCTCTCAGGGTACTGTCCCTGATGGTGGAGTAGGGTGAAAATTAAAGCAGCTCTAAGTGCAAGAAGAGAGAGGTGCACACAAGGAAAGGGATAAAAGCTGGAGACAAAACAGAATACAAAACCAGCTGCCAGTCAGAGATGATGGACTGGCAGGAAGGAGTGTGTGTGTGCACACACATGCATGGTGGGGGGTGGGATGGACTTAAATCACAACAGGAGTTTCTGCAGATAAATCGTTTTGGAGGGTGATTAATTTGTGTATCTCAAGCAATACTACCACCTGTATCAAGAGGAGTTTCAGGTTCTTTCTTTAGAGAGACCAAGAACAGCATTTTACCTCAGACCCTGTCCTAGAACAGCCCAGGCAGCAGTATGAGACTTACAGTCACTAATCAGGGAAACAGCCTCTCTTTACAGTCCAGAGTTGCCACCAACAGAGATCCAAGGTAAATTAGAAACTGAAGCCCTGTCTGCCAGAGTCAGTGGGGAACTACAGAGGGACTTCATTTGGCTTTGGATCAGGCATTTATAAAGAACAGAGCATACCATGATACTGGGAAGTGGCACAAAAGAGTCATCTCTGCTCGTTAAATGACAGGCACAGAGGTAGCTGGCAGAAAACCATGCTTAATACGTATAATTTTGCAGGTTATCTGTGCATGCAGAATTTGGCTCACTCTACCTTTACTCACTCACAGAGCATCAAAGTGATAACAGCACACAGATCGGTCTGGCCATTCCCCATTTGGGAAAACGTATGATGGGTGAGGCTGGAAGGGACCTCTGGGGATGGTCTCTAGTTGAAGTCCTCTGCTCAAAGCATGGCCAGGGCAACGAGTTTGCTCAGGTCTTTGTCAAGGTAGGTTTTGTATAAACTCCAAAAATGGAGACTTCACAAGCTCAGTGGGCAACCTGCTTCACTCTTTGACCACCTTCACAGTAAAAATGTCTTTTTGTATGTTTAAGCAGTTTCCTACTCATAACGCAACATCTAAAACAATAGATTCATGTAAGGATGACCCATCTCAGCCCATGTTATGTTGAATCTCTTCTCTTCCCCAGGATTGCAGAAGGAACAATTTAAAAAAATAAGTAAATCCATGCGTGTAGTGAGTTTGCAGTGACCTGCCCCTCCCACCTTTTTAAACCCCAGCTAAAACTCAGAAAAACACACTGGAAGTTAATAAATGAAGCTTTATTTTTACAGCAATGCAAATATACAAGCAAATATTTACAAGATATAACAGATATTTACAGAAATATACAGTAAAAAAGGTAATAAACACACCACACCCCTCCTGGAGACCAAAATCCCCAGAAGAGGGTAACCAAACCCCCCTACCACCTTTCCCTCCTTTCCCCAGCTTTATCTCACCACCTCTTGATGCTGCAGATAAGCTGAAGATCAGAGAGATTTAGTGGTAGGAGAAAAGATAAGTAGGTTTAGTGATTTTTCTCTGAATTCAGCAAGACCAAGAGACAAAGGAAAAAGCTGCCGGAGCCAGCATAGACCCAAGCCAGACTGGCCCTCTGCTAATCTTGTTTGTTTTGGGAACATTTATTAAAACAATTTTTTTTCTTCTCTCAGTGAATCTTGGTGAAGTAACACTGTGCTGTTTAACTCTCTCTCAGCCAATAGTCTAATTTCTCANATAAGTAGGTTTAGTGATTTTTCTCTGAATTCAGCAAGACCAAGAGACAAAGGAAAAAGCTGCCGGAGCCAGCATAGACCCAAGCCAGACTGGCCCTCTGCTAATCTTGTTTGTTTTGGGAACATTTATTAAAACAATTTTTTTTCTTCTCTCAGTGAATCTTGGTGAAGTAACACTGTGCTGTTTAACTCTCTCTCAGCCAATAGTCTAATTTCTCACTCAAATTCTCCAATTAGCTCAAACCAACAAAATGCATTACCATTAGGAAAGGCTCAAAAGCAACTGTCTCATGGCCAAACCGCACTGCTGATTTTGTGAACAACATGAGACCACCTCTGTGGAGGGAGGATCACCTTCCCTTCCCACAGCCAACCCTCAGTAACTGTCCCTCACCTGTTGTCATCAGGGGTGGTAAAAATTGTGCTTTATAAAAACTGCATTGCATCCTAGAGACTAGCAGTTTTGGAGCCCCTGTTACAAGAGGGATGTGGATATGCTGGAGCATGTCCAGAGGAGGGTCACGAGGATGATCAGAGGACTGGAGCACCTTTCCTGTGAGAACAGACTGAAAGAGTTAGGGCTGTTCAGTCTGGAGAAGAGGAGGCTTCCAGGTGACCTTATTGTGGCCTTCCAGGATCTGAAGGGGGCCTACAGAAAAGCTGAGGAGGGACTTTTTAGGCTATCAGAGAGTGACAGGACTAGGGGGAAGGGAGTAAACCTGGAGTTGGGGAGATTCAGATTGGACATGAGGAGGAAAGTTTATCATCGTGACAGTGGTGAGACTCTGGAATGGGTTGCCCAGGGAGGTGGTTAAGGCCACATCTCTGGAGGTGTTTAAGGACAGGCTGCATGAGGCTCTGCTCAACATGATGTAGGGTAGGGTGTCCCTGGACATGGCAGGGGTGTTGGAACTAGATGATCCTTGTAGTCCCGTCCAACCCTGACTGATTCTATGAGATAAAGCCTCTGCACTACATACCACATTTTAAATTATAGTAGCACTTGTAGATAATTTTCATTCTCTGGGTTACCAGGGTAAATGATGGGGGTTGTGAGGGAAAAATAAAAATCTTAGAAAAAAATTGGGTCAGTCTTCTTGGGGACTTATTGTGCCACATTGGTCAGATCTTGCTCTATGATGCAGCTGTGCTGTGTTCAAAATCACCACTGAAGCCTCTGAGTTTGGCCATACTATATTTGATTTTTTGCAAGAGGTCTGTTTCTTTAGGGAAACTGCAGATAGACACAAAGAAAAAGAAAGCTGCAGGAAGCACTATTTCAAGAGGAACCTTACTCCCAGCACAGTTATCTCCGTCATCTGCTGTGAAGGAGGAGCATCCACAATGTAACTTCTGCAGTGAAGCTAAATGCATCACCTTCTACGTCTCCTGTTAAGTACCGTGTGTCACAGGCTGTAAGTGTATTGTGCTGTAATTAGCAGGACATCACAAACTGAAGTGCATGTGCGAGCTGAAAGGTATCATTTCTGTCACTCAAAGGATTATTTAGCAAAATTATTTGGGTAAAATGGGAACAAAATATTGGAAGACCTACTGAAGTACTTAATTTTCACCTGTCCTGGTTTGAGTTAGAACAGAACTCAGTTATTCTACTTTTCGTCTCAGTCTCTTCTAAGTGACAGCACTTTCTGAAGTTAATAGTGTGGTTTTGCAGACAGTGGCTGCTTCTAGCAGCAACAATGCTGGGTGGTTATAAGTTACTACCAAAGACAGGTGTGCAGCCCAAGGTCAATGATAAACCTTGTGTACTATATTCAGGTTGCTTTAAAGCAGAAGATGACACCTGTGGGGTGAAGTCCATCCCTCATCCTGACCAGTGAGGAATTCCATTCCATGCATGTAGAATTCAGTATGAAGCTGAGAGATCACAAGTGTCAAGCTCTCTTCTTCAATGGCCAGAATCCACGACCTCTGTTCAATCTGCCTTCAATCTCAATCTATGTGCTTCTAAATCCAGTTCTGATCTGCCACTGAGTCCAGTCTGGGATTTCTCCAGTGCCTGCCCACATCATCATTGACAATAATCACCTTCAGAGAGACTGATTATGATATTGGCTTTTTAGTAATGAACAAATAAACAAATGCCTATTTTAATTAAAGTTGGTTTAGTTTTCAAATCCATAAGTCTCTTACTCCCTTTCTTTTTCCTTCTGGGAGAAGAGTTAATAGAGAGCATATGTCACTCATTTAGTGGCATGCCTAGCCCTAAACCTTGACAATACCGCCAAATGTAGTTCTGCCTCCTGTATTTATCTTTGGATTGCTTGATTTACTTCTTCACTTGTATTAAATGTGTTTTTTGTTTCTAAACTGAAATAAGTGGTCTAATCTTCATGGGATAGGAAATGATTCAGAACAAGAGAGGCTTTTCCCCTGATATGGCTCCAGAGGAACTTTCTCTGTTTCCACATCCATTTTGGTTTGACTGAAGGAACCCAGACAACTAGCCAAATTTATTTGTTTGTTTGCCTGGGAGTGCAGCAACATTTGCAGAAAGGTGGCATTTTAAAGCTTTTAGAGTCAGGTCCCACCAGAAAGCATATTTCAATCATTTGTTTTCTTTTGCAGGCCTGACAGATTCTGCTTGTGCATGTGGGACAAGGACATATAGAAGAGAAGGAAAAGATTTGAAATAAAAATACTAAGGGCAAACCACACAAAGAAAGAACTGTAGAATTTTCTCATGTTCCTTGAAAACCTGTTGCCAGTCTGCTCCAACTTGATCTAGATACATAAGCAAGTTGATACAATGGGCTTGCTGATTTTATTCCACTTACTCTAATAATGTTTTAATGTAGCATTGACAAGCCAGTGCCTAGTAATTATTTAGAAGCTGCCTCATGGTCATGTTTTGTAGCTTATTGTTGTTGTCTACAATTGAAAAAGGGCTAATATTAAAATATCTCATCTAAAGTCTCTTTTCCTATTATCTATTGTGATATAAAAAGAACTGGGAAAATACTTCATTGCATATTTATGCCTTTCAAATGCTCAGATTTCTGAAGAACAGGAATGGAGGAAGGAAATGGCATCCTCATTGTGCTGGTTCCTTTTATCATTTGGATGTTCAAATCAGACAATGAGATGCATACATACACCTAGGGTTTTTTTTAATAAATGGTTGCTTATTGTGTTTTACCCCGTTACGTAGCGTCTGCTTTAGAAGACTGGCACTTTGTACCTGTTGTAACTGGGGGCAAGACTTCAGATACAGTTTAGTGCATGAGGGGAACAAAGAAGCACAACAAGATTCAGGGACTGGAAGCTGACTCCAGAATATAACAAGGTAAAGAGAAAGAAACGAGATTTGAGGTGTGGTTAACCACAGACCAAGGTAAATTATGACATGTGTTACCCTCTTTCAATCAAGACTGGGTGTCTTTTACAAAATAGCTTTTTCTTGGGATCTCCAGAAAAAAAAAAAAAAAAAAAAAAAGGAGAAAAAAATTTT
>VWZI01019759.1:298892-315423 GCA_013396835.1 Psilopogon haemacephalus
AAAAAAAAAAAGGAGAAAAATATTTCAGAGAGAACCCAAGCTATATTTTGGAGAGCCTCCAAAATATCCTACTTGAAGTGAAGCATTCCAACAGCCAGAACTCTAGCATTTTGAGCCCAGAATCCAGCATGACATAGATGTGATGTCAAGACCTGCAGCATGCCAAAAAAGGCTGTTCACAAACTAAAATTCAGACTGCTTAGTTAGACATTACACAAGGAATCATGATATGCTGAAGAAGTGATAATCAAAAGTCAACCACTGCTGAAGTTAAAAGGACATGTATCAAAATGCCACACGCTTAAGCCTATTAGGTCTGTATCTTGGGATTCCAGGAAACAACACTAGGGAAATAAAAATTCAGATTCTCCCTTGAACAGCTGACATGCCCACCCTGACTTCTACCTTCTGTACAATGACAAACAAATTAAAAACCAAAGTCCATCCACAGCCAAGAACCTAGGAGTTGTAAGGTCAGAAGAAGAGCAAAGAGGACAAAGACTCATTTATTCAGTGTCAGGGAGTTCAACAGACAACAGGCAGATCTGAGTACTAATTTCTGTCTCCTTGAGGGAATTCAAAGATATGCCAGAATGAATCTCAAACAGATTTCACAAGGAACTTGCTTTTGTATTGAGTGTTACCCTGAATGTTCTCCCTTAAAGATGAAAACCTGATGAATGTGTAACATCTCAAGCTGAAAGTCCAGCCTCCTTATTGCTCACTTCTCTTTCACAATTTGGCCAATGAATGGGTTACCCAGGGAGGTTGTGGATGCTCCCTCCCTGGAGGTGTACAAAGCCAGGTTGGATGAGGCCTTGAGCAACCTGTTCTAGTGGGAGGTGTCCCTGCCTATGGAAGGGGGTTGGAACTGGATGATCTTTGAGGTCCCCTCCAACCTAAACTATTCTATGATTTTTGTCCTGTTGTAATATCTTCTCACTGACAACACCAAGAGCAAAAAGCTCACCAACACTTGCCATATCTCCTTACTAGTTCTTAAAGTTCTCTGTAAAATTTCATATTATCCTGCAGGTTTCCCAGTTCAGAACTGCTTTAATGTTTCTCCTCCTTCTTTTTAGGGTTTTTCCCCAGACTTCACTGCCCTACTGCTTTTTTTACTCGTTTATGGTGCTTTCTGGCACTATATCAACTAGCCTGACCAACACTGTCAATAGTTTATTCTGATTTCTTTCTTCCTGGAGTTATTTAGGATTCAAGGAACATCTTATTTTAGTAATCAACAACACTTTTTTTTTAATAGAAGAAACATTAAAGATGAAAACAGTTCTGGCAATATTGTGGTTGACACTAATCTACCTGTTCCTGCTCTTTGGTCACCAGCCACAAGTGTCTTAGTGCTCATCCCTCCTGTCTATTCCTCAGATTGTTCCCACAACCTAGAGAGTAGTTTTACATGCTCTGTGTCATTTCAGGAGATGAACAGCTCTGTTTTACAGATACTTTTCCACTGGAAATGCACCAGCCATTACAAGAACTGAAACCAAGTACTGCACTAGACTATCATCCCGATTTTGAAAGCCAAACTACTGTCCTTGCTTTCAATTCTGACTCCTGTTACAAACTTCAAAGTTAACAGTAAATTCCCCCATTGCAAAGCAGAATACAGAGTGACTTTTTGCTCTGAAATACACAGGTAGAACTACTGCATGCCCATTCTTTTTATATTTCCATCTTCCTTTAAAAGACAATTTTTGTCAGCAATAAGCCATTACCACTCAGTTCTCCAAGGAGTTCAAGCTGATAATCAGCATATTTAGCACCTGCACAGCTTTTGTTGCTGCAGCAACCCCTTTTCTCTCATTCCTCATCTCATACTTACTTTAATCACAAGTTTTACTAAATTAGTACAGGCTTCTCTCACAGTTGGATATCAAATTCTTTTTACCATAACTCAAAATTTCCATTCCTTTTTACTCTACCAGCACAGCGGGGTACAAGTCCAAAAAATATTTGTATCATTAACCAAGATTCAAATCTGGAAAGCCAAGTGACTACAGCATATGGAGGAAAGAAAGGAAGAAAGATGTTCCTGTGCCTATATTTGAGGTTTCTATGAAGATTCATAGATGTTTTAACAGCAATGCAGGTGAAGCACAATGGAGAAGGCTTAACTTAAACACAAAAACCTGAGGAATTTTTCTTTGTAATCAAAAAATAAAGACATTATTTCTTATTTCCACCTTTCATTAGCTTGACCTACTTATATGTACTTTTCCCACTGGGCCAGAAGTAAAAAGTGGTGAAGGGAGAACCCTATTCACTCATTGGATGCTGTCTGTGAGCAGCAAATTCCCAGTCAGAAACGACTTCTGTGAGGATCCAGAGGTAAGAGCTGACTTACAAAAATCTACATGAAATAATATTTGCACGCTTGAGATTGCTTCACTGCTCAAGCACAGCAGAGCTGGCTGGATTGACCCCGTGAAAAATCAGCATATTCCTGGCAAGAGCTTCCAAGGAGTCCCACGTTGTGAACCTTCCATCCCTGGTGTCAGAAATGAGTCCTGCACCAAGACTAACAGCGTGCAGCAAGCAAGCCATTAACTCAAAACTGACACCTGATGTTTCTCTGGAGAAACAAAAGATCTGAGAAGTTTCTACAGTAACATGAATATGACAATTAGCTTTCTAACACAGGAGAGTAGACGTTGCTATTTCTGTTTTACAACCTTAGACAGTAGCCAAGATTTTTCCAAAGCTGCATAAGGGTTTGGGATACATTTGTTTTGGAAGAGGTCTTCAAGAAACACAATCTTAAGAAAAAAAATGGTAAGAGCTCCTTCACAAGGAGGCAACAGCATTCATCTCAATGACCTGGGAAGGATCCAAGAAGCCAGGACACTTTATTTGTACCAATAGATAGCCAAAAGTGGATATATAGATCCATATCTTGACTGGCCATATTCTAAGAACACCATTTCATCTTTCCGTCATTTAAAAGGATTAGCTTTCTAGGAAGAATATCAATTTATCTGAGAGAAAAATACAGCTACTTCACAATAATTTACAAAGGTTTAACGGACAATATCTTCAGTTAGCCTAACTGCTCCAGATACAAGCATAACTGCAAGGTAGATTCACTCAAATATTAATTATTTCATATAATACATTACCGTGTTAAACATCCCTTGTGTTTTTTAAAACGTATTTTCAGAGATGTGTAGTCTAAAAGAGTACAATTTACTTAATGGGATTTAAATTACACTAATGGAACTCATCGGGAGAAAAAGGTTATAAAGTCTTTAGCAGTTATTCAAAGGCTTATGGTAACAGAAGGAGACAACGCTCCAAAGCCTCCTCCACAGTCAGTGAAGAGAAATAGGTTCCTGTAGAGACCAAGAGTCAGCCCAGGAACTTTATGTAGATGTTCTGATTCAGCTATAGAGGATCATGTCTCTCACTATCATCTCTGAATGAAGCCTAAAGAGGCCATCTTCCCAGAAAGAGAATAGCCTTTGTGATTTCTCTCAGCCCTCCATAGCTACTTAGGAATTTTAGGATCGTCACTTTTATTTCAAAACTTGGAAAGAGGCATTGCGATGAACTGGGATAAATCCATCAATATACTCATTTTCCATATAACTGCAGTGAACAAAGAAATTGAAAATGTAATTTCCCACATTTCGTAAGTCAACCATGAGCCTCATGAGATCTGATAATGGAGCTCCTAGTAAAACAAAAGACAGTCTTGAGCCAGATTTTTTCCTTGAACCTATTTAAATAAAGCATAAAGTAAGTCCATTACACCCAGTCAATAACAGGATTAGCAGAGGTAAGGCAGAGAATAGGAATCACAATAATGAATCCGAAGCCTTCTCCTACATTCTAAGCTATTTTAAGATGGGAAAGTTGTTTCTTTATTATTATTTTATCTTCTTTATAACCATTAGAGAAATTTCAGAAGTGAGTAGGGAATTATTTTAATGATTTAAAGCTGTCCTATAATGAGAAATCTATCACTACACAGGAAAAAAGTATGGCAAGTATTGTAAGTGTACAGTTTGGTACGTATAATCTTATGATGTTAGAGCTTTACATCCATCAGAATTCAAAGTCTCCCGAATTCCTACAGAATATTATTTATTATGTCCATAAATGGCAATTATGAAGGACTAAAAATAAGAGTCTAGAGTTCAGTTTAGTTGTATAATCATGTTTCCTTCTCAAAAGCAGCCTTTTACCCCATTCAAACTCATCTAACAACCAAGAGCACTCTGTTGGTTGGGTAACACTATCTTATTCTCCTCTTTGGATTGTGGCATTATTGGCCATTTGTTCTTTTTTTTGTTTGTTTGTTTGTTTTTGTTGTTTTGTTCTATCTTGTCTTCCAGGAGAGAAAAGAGAAACCAAAGCAAAGCAAAAAAAACCCACAGCCTTCACTACCATTCAGCAAACATCCAAAGGACTCTAATGTTTCTTCTGCACTGCCCCTCTTCATCATGCTGCTAGGAAGGACTTCCAAATAACTGGCCTCTCCGTTTAGCAGTATAAAAATTGGTATCGCTTCTGTAACACTGCTTAGATCTTTCCAATTCAGTTTGTACTAATCTCTCATTGCATACCAAGGCCAAGGAGCCTTCCTGGCCTCTCCTCTACTGGTAATGCCTCTGAACTTTCCCATAGCACCCTCCCAGCTGATGTACTCTCACAAAATTGGCATTCCCAAATCCAGTACAAGTGCAAATGTTTTTCTTCTGCTATTGCTCAATCAGTCCATAGTCTTCCTTGCCTTCCAATGCCAGACCTGGTTCCTAAAAACGATGAGCTTAAGCAGCTTATCTTTTGAAGGGAGCTGTCATAATCCTGAAATCTTTTCTTTGGTTCTGTTTTGAAGGGGTTTTTTTGTTTGTTTTTATTATTATTACTATTGTTATTATTTGTTTGTTTTTTGTTTGCTTGCATGGGTTGTTTTGTGTTTGTTTATTTTGGGGGGGGTGTTAAATTTAATTTGCTTGTTTGGAGTTTATTTGGTAGGGGTTTTTTCACTTAACATCATTATTCCGTTGGGCTTGATGCTTAGGATTCCACTGACAGCTTTAACAGGCTTCATATAATGGTAAAAATGTTGCTGCAGCAAGGTTTGTGTATAGATGAGAAAAGATTTATACTGCTTTTCATTTGGCTTGGGGTTTTTGTTGCTGTGTGTAGGTTTGTTTTGGTTTTACATTTTTTTTAATTAGGTGAAACAATCTAATTGGAAAAATAAACAAGCTTTTTGACATTCTTGGTACCAAAGGACGCAACCTTGCCAACTGTCTGTTTAGTAAGATCTAATTATATTTCTTCAGTGTATTACCTTGTTTCTCAAACTGATAGACCTTTTAAGGAAGACCAAAGTTGTTACAGAGTACTGTGTTCACTTAAACTATGCTTGTAATTATTATCACGAGAATTTGTCTAAACTAACACAAGCCTAAACTCAATTGTGAAAGAAACAAAATTGACAGCAGATGAGATAGCACATCATCTTTAGAAAAGGCTTCCAAACCCCCCTTTGTCTTCACATGCACTTGCTAGCTATGTGTGGTGCACAGAATCTGACAAATACAAAGTAGGCCACTGGTTAGGATTTATGTCCATAAGTTTGTGTCATGGAAGTATTAAATTATGTTTAATTACAGCAATATTTATAACCTACAAATATTGTGCAATGTCTTGTATATTACCAAGGTCCTCCACCTAGTGAAAAGTGATCCCAGTTTAAAAAAAGCTGATCCTTTGGAAAAGTTATCTGCATTCCAGAGCTGCCACTTTGTAGTCTGTCTTATTCTATTCCCTAATTAATAAATGAGATTGATTATTTAACCAAACATTAGCCATGTCAAGGTCAACTTTTTTTTTGCCATGTATTCTGTGTATTACCAAACCCCTGCTTCTCTTTACCTTGTGAAATTTTTTGGTTAAAAGCAGAAAGCTATGAATAAGTTCTTGTTACTCCTATGTAAATTCACCTGTCTCCTGCAAGAAACGGTTATAATTTGTTCAAATATTTTGCCAGTTTTGGATTACATATCCCAACTTACAGTGAGTAAGATTAGCATTATGAAATTTTAAGAAACAATCCCTTCTTCATGTAGTTCCCCATATCAACCTGAAGCTGCCTTTTACTTCTTGATGAGAAAAGCTACATGCTCACAGATTTCAGTATCATTCTGATTAAAATTATGCTAGACTATTCCCTCTGTTACCCATCATTTTTGTGCCATCTGTATATTACAAAGGATTGTGCTGGTTTGAGCTAATTGGAGAATTTGAGTGAGAAATTAGACTATTGGCTGAGAGAGGAAAACACACTATGTCACTTCACCAGAGCTTTACTGAGAAAGAAAAAAAAATGTTTTTAAGTATTGTACCCAAAACATTAGATATGAGATGGTTTCTGACTGCTCTGGCTGCGGCTGCTTCTCTTTGCATGGTCTCCTTTGTCTCTGCCTTGGTAGCTAATTCTCAGTAATTCTACTAACTTCTTTCCTACAGCTAACCCCCTTGGCTGATCTACCTCCACTTATCTACATCATAAACAGGTGGTGAGATAAGACTGGGGAAGGGGTAAAGGTGGTAGAGGTGGTTGGTTACCCCTCTTGGGGATTTGGGTCTCTAGGAGGGGTGTGATGTCTGTATTACCTTTTCATTGTATATATCTGTAAATATCTGTTATACATTGTAAATATTTGCTTATATATTGTGCATTGCTGTAAATATAAAGCTTCATTTATCAACTTCCAGTGTTTCTGAGACCTAGACGGAGTTTACGTCAAAAGGTGGGGGGGCAGGTAACTGTTTAAACCACCACAAGGATGAACAGGAAAAATCTGAGAAATACACACAGACAACTATACTATGGAGACATCTCCAGTATTAGAGAAATTTGAACTGCCCTTCTGAACTAAGGTGTCTGTGTTCTTTTGGGTGTTAAAGTAGATGGAGAGAGAGAGATGTTGAATTGAAAGCAATTGGTAGGGACTTTAATTGGAAATAGCCTGCATGAGCCTCAAAAGGCCAGCTTTAGACACTATCTCTAGACCATCAATCCAAAACTTCAAAAGTAGAGGAACATTTGCAACACTTGCATAACATGTTTGGCAAAGCTGGCAGTAACAGTAGAATATTGCTATCCATACAATGTTTAAAAAAAAAAAATATATGGAAAATGCAGAAGAGCAGAAGAGTCAAAATGTAACCTACATGGGACCCAATATGCAATCTATGTAGGACCCAGAAAGAACCACATGAAATGCTTTCAGTTGTCCAGGTTTTAAAACAGAAGACTTACAGAGCAGAAGAACATTTGCAATAGAAACAAGTAATATCTTTTCATCTGAAGAAATGCAAGTTTTCAAAATGCTATTCCTGGCTCATATCACTGCCCTTTTATTGGCAACACTTCAAAGCTGTAAAATGTGGAGAATTTTGCTAATATCGGAAATGGTACAAGTATAAAAGATAAAAATATTTGGCTCACAGTGCCACAACAGTTTAGTCAAGAGATTCCACATAAACAGAAAACAGATTGGAGTCCCAAAATACAACACATCACCTGGAAATCTAGCTAGATGTTGACCAGAAAGCCAGAGAACAGATGTAAACTGTCCTAGGAATTCAGCTGTTGTATTTCAAACAGAAGGAAGTGTAAAATTTAGGTACCTAAGAACAGAAACAAGAGGTTTTGTTGTTTTCAGTGACAACCTTGAGCAAAACATTTCCTTAATGGAGTCTTTAGTTGGTCTGAGAGGCACTACTGAAGCAATTGACAGTTCCATGTGGATATAATACTTCAAGCATGCTTTATTTTGAAATAATTTGGAGAATGAACTGTTCTCAAATTAGATTTACTTTCTATTGATAACTGTGAGACAGTTACCTTTAGTCTATACAGCACCAAGCACAGAGGGTCCCAGAAAGATTAAATCCAACTAAAGACTGAAGAATACAATGTCAACAGAGCACCTGTGAACAGGTGGAATCATCTTTATTAGAGGTTTGTTTGAATAGACACCTTCAGAAAATGGTTTGACAGAGTTAATTGCCCAAGAAGCCCTAGCAGCACTAGCTTCAATTCAATGCATGTGAAGTTGGTGTTAAGCTGCTGTTACCACCAAGTTCATTTTTTCCCAAGGGTCATGCTAGCCATTTTGCAGCCCACACTTCCATTCTTTTACTGGCCTAGAGATCAGAAGACTTCTCTCTAAAACAGAGCCAAGCCTACAAGGTCTAGGGGAAAGAGGTAAGGTAGGAGAGGTGCCAGAAATAAGGTGACCTTCGTGTGAGATGAGACCCTAGACAAGGGTACGGAACTTCAGCTGCTCAGCTTGGGGGAACTCCTCCCTCATTGCCTTTTGGCACTAGTTCCAGGGACATTCCACGAGCATGCAGACTTTCTGGCTAACCAAGATAGCAATCGAATGCAAACATTCACTTTAGAGAGTGTAAGTGACAGAGCTGCTAACTGGCAGCTCCCTGTCGCTTGTTATGCTAACAGGAGTTCAGCTACTGCTATAACAAGGATAGCATTGCTGACAGATCCCACACACACAGGATACTGAAATCTTGACCCCTGTGAAGTTGGTGGGTGTCTGTCATTAAGTTAAGTGGGGACGTGACTCCCTCAGAACGTGCTAATGTTTCCTTTTTTATTACACACATACACACACATATGCACCCCTTCCTTCAAAAATACTCAAGTCTCAACAAATATCATCCTTTTCTAGATCAGTCACACAGAGTATCAGGAGCAAGAAGAGTCCTTTAGCAACCCGCTTTCAATGTAGGACTTACAGAAATAGGGCAGCCCAGCATCTTCAGATGGCAACATATACATCTCCAAAACTTCCTGAAGGGCTTCTAAAGGTGGCCAGAGAAAATTCCTAAAACAACCTACAGCTTCCTCTGCCAGATGTAGCAGGTAATGTCTGCAGACACAAGGCGGAACTCCAGCATGCTGAGCAGATTTCAGAACTGTGTCATCTTTCAGGAAAAAGCTCTCTGGCTCAGGCACTGCTGATCTGAAGATCCTGATTGTAGTCTATCATCTTTGCTGGCAGTATCACTCTCCCTATTTCTCAAAACATGCAGAGCAACCCAAGTGGTGGTAATCACACACAATTGCCAATGGGCAGGGAGAATCTCTGATGCTAGATGAAGAGTCCACAAGACATAAAGGTAACACAAGGGGAAACAGAGAACGTCTAGAACACTTGGGAGTTAGATTTGCAGCCTGACAGGTCTCTTTGGGTGCTTCAAGTAGTGCCCAGTTACTCATTTCCCTTCCTTTGAACTCACCTGTGTATTGACTCTCCCTGCCAGGACTCTGGCTTGCTCCAGGAGCTGCTGCTGTTCCAAGTAATAGCTGGCTTGCCCTTGGCACCACCATTGCTGACATTCTCAGGATGTCCTCTGGACAGGATCACAACATAGACAGCAAAGCAAAACTGAAACCCATGCATTTTCCGCTGTTTGCTCTTCCACAACTGCTGATAGGAACTAGTTAAATAAGACACAGAAGGACCTGCTATCAAAGCACAGTAACGGGTAAAAATTCTGCTCATTGTATGTGTGTGAGCTGTTCTCTGGTCTTTGTGCTTTTAATCTAAACCTTGCATAAAAACAACATGCAGGAAAAAATGCCTGCTGTTCAGGCTGTGCTGCAATCAGCAGTTCTGAAGCATCTGAAATCAGTGGGGGTAAAAAAAAAAAAAAAAAAAAAAAAAACACTTTTTTTTTTTCNAAAAAGCCATTTTTATTTCTGTCATTCCCATGCTGAGGGATGCCAGAAAGGCCATTTCAGAAGTGTAGTGGAGTCAAAGTGGACAATAAATATTAGAAACAACTCTGAACGAGGTACCCTAAAGCTGAACTGGAGACAGCAGCCCTTTAAAGCTACTTTTCAGATGTATGAACCATTATTTATACCACAGGAAACTGCTCCAAAAAAAAGCCTAGACTTTTTGCTTCCCAGATTCCAGGAGGAGTCTTTATTATTGCCGCAGTGGCTGCTATTGTGTGAACCCTGTAGAGAAGTGGCTTAAATATTACACAATTCCAACAGAAAGGCAATGAGTTATCTGAAGAGCCTGTTGTGGACTCAGATCAGATCCTGAACAGTTTTCTGATAAAATGCTAATCTTCAGTTTCCAAAAATTAATTTAAGCTGAGATCCTCTCATATTAAGGCAATGTAACAGGTGAATTAATTCTCCTCCCTCCCCATCGCTAAAGGGGACATGTTTGGAGATTAATGTATCCACAACTAAATCTGATCCCTCTATCTTTTTAAGTCAAAAGGAGACTTTCTGTTACAGATTCTGTATCATATCAATTGTAATATAGAAGAGCAGAACCAAGCAACTGAATATCTGATTTTTATCGACCTTCACAACAGTATGACACAGACAGCACAGCTCTAGAGGTTATCACCAAACCTGTCAGATAATATGTAGGGAGGAAATTTCTCACCTACAGAATTTATTCCATCTCTAGACACAAAGCACAACCATTTTTTATAAATGAATCACAGAATCAGTCAGGGTTGGAAGGGACCACAAGGATCATCTAGTTCCAAACCCCCTGCCGTGGGCAGGGACACTCTACCCTAGATTAGACTGGAACGAGCCTTGCCTTAAACATGCCCCCTGGGCAACCCATTCCTGGGCCTCACCACTTTCATGCTGAAGAACTTCCTCCTCACACCCAATCTGAATCTCCCCACCTCTGGCTTCGCTCCATTCCCCCCCAGAGTATATTTTGAGTATGCTTTCAATGAAATAAATATATTTTCTCTTTATTTTGGGAAAAAAAAAAAATAAAGAACATAGCAGAACCCAAACTGTATGCTTGTGAGTAGACCAGGATATGGTGCTCTTCATTTTCTCATCACAAAGAGTTTTCTATCATCCACAAAATCACATCCTGTAAAGGAGTCCGATTCATCTATAATAAACTGGTTTTGTTCACACAAACCAAAGATACACAAAACCTGCCAATTTTTTCTCTAGACGTGGTCCCAAAGCATATGCTTCTGACAGCAATGTGTTCTCTATGCCACCAGTGATTTAATTTTCCTATTTCAAATTCAAGCTTCATCATTCAATCAATCTCTTTGAGAAGAAAAGCAATTCTTTGTCACCATTGCCCATTTCAGCCTTCATTTTCAAGTAGAGCTAAACTTACACAATAGACACCAGTTGGCAGTGTGCATACATACTTAATTCCCTCAAAGTTTTCAACCCCTTGGTCAATTTGCCGCAGGAGTAAAATATCTGAAAACATATTAAGATTACTACAGTTTCGGTAATTACCTCTGTGTTGGTTTGAGGCTAATTGGGATATTTTAATGAGATAAATTAGATCATTGGCTGTGAAATGAAAATAATAGTGATGTCTACATTACCCATTGGTTTAGGCTTAGGGGTGTAAAACCAAGAAACAGAAACAAACACAGTCAATCTCTGTCTAGCTGCTGGCTGCTTTATTATCTCTGCCTGAACCTATGTAACCCAAAACAAATAATCCCCTCCTTCTAGCCTCTTGCTAACCTTTTGCAGCTCTGCCTACACATAAGGGTGATTTTAAGATAAGAGGGGGAGGGGGAGTTGGAAAGGAGGAGGAAGGAGTGGAGCTGGTCTGAAATCCCTCTTGGGCAGTTCAGCTGCTTGGGAGGGGTTTTATATTTCTATATTACTTTTAACTTGTATATCGCTGTATATAGTTGCAAGTATCTGTATCTATTGTGTGTGTGTATATATATATTAAAAACAAAAAAAATATATATGTGTGCGTGTGTGTGTGCTTGTAAATTGCGCCACGCTATAAATACAGCTTCATTCCTGAACTTTCAGCCAGCTGTGCTAGTATGGTGAATTCCTAGCTGTTGTGTGTGGGGCAGGTAACTCCCAACCCTGTACATCCTGTTTCAGTAACAGAGAAGAAAGATCACAAAACAGTTGTGCTGGTTTGAAACTAATTAGAATATTTTAATGAGAAAAATTAGATTATAATCTGTGGTAAGAAAACAATGGTTATGTCTACTTCACTCATTGGTGTGCTGAGATGTCTAAAAGCAAGGACACAAACATATATAAGACAGTCTGACTCTGTCTGTTGGTGTCTGTTGTGTCTATTTCTCTCTGTGGCTTCAATCTGGATCTGTGTAACCCAAGTAATCATTCTGCTTCTATACGCCCCTTGCCACTCTGATTTCTGAGAGGGGTATTGCGTTTCTGTATTACTTTTAACTTGTATATTTCTGTATACAGCTGTAAATATTTGTAATATATTGTAAATATCTGCTTGTAAATCGTGCTAAACTGTGAATATAGAGCTTAATTCCTTAACTTCCAGCTGGCTGAGTCTAGTCTGGGTGAATTTGTTGTGTGATGGTTTGGGAGTTACCTGCCTCCCACAAAACAGCACTGTCATAATGTGAGCTCCCTTCATATTAGAAGCCAGGAAACTGAGACACACAGATATGGGGGCATATCAGAAATATTGACTGAAACATGAAAAACTTCACTTACTGTTTCTATCTTTTTACCCACTAAAGTAGTCTCTGTAGTACAACAGGTTTTAAAGTACAGCCCTAAGGAGTGAAGGGTGAAGCTATTTGTATATCGATCAACCTATCCATTGGACATCAATTCCTTCCTTCCGTTACTATTGCTGGTCTTCACCTCTAATACTTTATCCACACTAAAAATACACTGACAGTCCAATGGATAAAATGATCATACATCCATTTGAACCATCAATGTATTTGGAGATGAAGGAGGAATATATTTAAGCTTCTGGGAAACAGATGTGTTATCATGACTGTGTGCATGTCAGCCAGGCTTCATCTTTTCACAGGGTTGTCCTAAAATTGAGAGTCTCTCCCTTGTTCTCCACAATCTAAATGAAGAGGGTTTGTTCTTTGCTGCTCATCTCTGATGTTTTCTCAGTTATAATGCCACCCAGAAGGCAGCAAGGTCTACAAGCAGAGTAATATCTGTAAGATAAAACTTGCCATTATCTGGGGCACTGAGAACTTCCTCTATCCCACTCTCTAAAATGAGAGGCTACTTTGGAACTTGGCCAAGTGATACAAAATTCTTCTGCACAAATGGAGACAATTTCATCACAAGTTAGTGAATTTAACTTGAAATAGCCCTTCAGCTTTATATTTCCCCTTATTTTAAAGAAGCAGGCCTAAATTTCCCTTTGGCAGAAGTGAAGAAAGCAAAAGTGAGGTTCTCCCAGAAACTAACTCTAACTATAGACCTATTTTAAAAGGTAGGATTGGTGGCATCAGTGCCTCTACACAAACAGAAGGAAAAGACTTTTGATCCTACTGATATCCACACTACATTCAACATTTTGACTTCTGAGTGGAAAATGGCATCGCTAGACTTTGTAGGACCACCAGGACAGAGAAGACATGCACTACTCACCACCCTCTCAGTCCAAGAGCCAAAGGGCATCAAATGAACCTTGACAGCATCAGGCAAGTAAACGAAACACACATCTCAAAATATCTTAAAATTTGTCTGCGCAATGCACTGCCACTGAAGTTACAGGTGTGGGAAGGATGCACACACTTTAAACAGCTGCTAGAAAATTTCATGGAAGGTAAGTCCACCCTGAGCTAATGAGGAAGACATAACTAGGGGCTACCAGGCAGTAAGGACCCAGGACAACTTTCTCATGAGAACCTACTGCCAGAGGCAGGATGTTGAGTGAGACAGGCCTTTGGTCTAGTACAGAGACTCTTCTCTTCTATCCTTGGCATTTAGTTTTTCAGTTTCTGACTCCTTTCCCAGTTGGTTACGGAGGATGTGGGAATACATGCTCAGGTACCTTCTTCTGTTGCTGACCAGGCAACAGAACACCCTGAGTTAGCCATCACACTGATTATCTCAAGTCCCTGAGGGGGGAAATTTAGGGCTATATTTTAAAGATTGCACTCTACAAACAATCAGAAAAAGTATCCAGACACCTTTCTACACTCTGATCTCAGTCACTCATCTTGCCACTCACTGGTAATGTTTGTAAACCACAGTGACCTCCTCTAACATTAGCAAGTAGCTTGATGGTGCCTTTTGTCACACAAAGGTATTTTGAGTCTATCTAGACTAAGTTGCTCTGCACTGTTCTATCAGCAGCCTGAAAAATAATCAAAATTGCTCTTATCTTCCTCTGGATTAATTGCCACTTTGGTCATGAGTCAGTGAAACACAACATCTGAGCTGAAAGATACAGTTTTCACAGCTAAAACAGGCATGCAGGAAGTAGTGGGGCAAGACAGCAAATTTATCTTGACAAAACGACAAAAGGCCATAAAAACTTCCAGAACAGACCGAGGCAAGCAGCCTGGCTGCCACAAGGATGTCACTGACAGGAACTACTGTAAAGATACAGCCACACACTCTCCTTATTGCAGCACAAAGACCAAGACACAGCCTTCACTGGAAGGCACCAGATCTCAGAGGATGATCTACTACAGCCTCATGTCAGTTAGGTGTAGCACATTGGTATCGACATGTACAGAGCAGAGTCCTTATGGAGGTTAAATTTTGACAGGATGCTTATTTTATAGGACCAACTGTGCTGACATTGGAGAATAGAGCCCTGGGATTCTAACCATTACTGTTTCAGCATGAAGCATTGCCTCGCTTTCTCTGCCACAACCTCTCAGCTTTTCAGATAGAGTCTCCTCTTCTCATTAGCTGGAAACAAAGCCTAACCAGAAATAAAGGCGAGCAATTAAAGGCTTTATGATTCCAGGCATTGTCTGTCAGTTGGATCCAGGCACTAAAAATTCACTGGACAGACTGGTGCCTCCTCTCTACATGGCCGAGCTCAGCTGTCAAAAGCACCACTGGAAAATAAAGGCTTCTGCAAAGAATACAGATAACACTTAATGGAGGGCTGCAAATAACTTTATCAGCTTAAAAAAATATGGCCCTTAAAACTCACAGGAAAAACTCCAATTCCTGGCAAAAGTTTCCATATCCAATCACCGGACTGCATAGACCTTATGCAAGGACTATGTTGCTTAGAAAAGTCCTATCTTTTAGCTTCCACCTCTTGCAGATACCCATTTGTCAACAGACCATAATAAAGAACACAAGAGGACATCTGGAGGGAAGAAATCACATAAGGTGTTTCTGTATTTCGTAGAATCATAGAATCAGTCAGGGTTGGAAGGGACCACAAGGATCATCTAGTTCCAACACCCCTGCCATACCCAACGACACTCTACCCTAGATTAGGCGGGACAGAGCCTCATCCAGCCTGGCCTTAAACACCTCCAGGGAAGTGGCCCCAACCACCCCCCTGGGCAATCCATTTGAGGGTCTCACCACTCTCACGGTGAAGAACTTCCTCCTCACATCCAATCTGAATCTCCCCACCTCCAGCTTTGCTCCATTCCTACCAGCTTTTCTATAGGCTCCCTTCAGGTACTGGAAGGCCACAATAAGGTCATTTATGGTTTTTGTTACACTGTTGAACAGGGTATCCCAGGCTAAATACCACCAGCCTTGAGCTTTGCTCATGTTCACTGAATATGGATCTGGTTTCTTCCTCTAAAAAGAAATGAATGTCCAAAAACTAGACTAGCTGATAATGCTCTTAGAAGTTAAATGATTTGTGTTATTGTGATACAAAAGCAAGTTGATCTAGGACTAAAGTAGTAGCCTATATNTTTTTGTTTTAATTTTTTTTTCATGGATTTTTTTTTTTTTTTTTTTTTTTTGTAATTACATAGAAGGTTTTCTGAACAATATCCTCCTGGTATTTGCAGCACCAATAAGAAATGCAGAGGTGATATGTGCTGCATTATACTAACTGGAATTTAATATATGGGGTCTTTTGGACATAAACTATTTAAAGAACAGATAAGTGAAAGATGTGCAAGAGCGAAGAAGTTCATTATGCCTATTTTGCAGGGAAAACTCTGACATATGATCCCTGTTTAGACCCCATCATATTCTGCACTCTGTTTCAAAGCTACCCATGTTGTTGTTGTTTTTGCTCAGATTAGTCACAAATCCAGAACCGCACAGCAACCATTCTACAGTGGCTATGATTTCAAACCCAAGCACCTCTTACATCCTCCAGCATGCTTCCTACCACATGCTTAACAGGAGACTCCTGTCATCTTCCAGATAACTTCAGGCCCCTCCACCTTCTTTTCCCATGCTCCAGCACCCGGGGAGGATTACAGAAAACAGCCACAAGCTCTTGCAAACTATTTTTCTATACCTGGACTACATCTAAATTTAGTCCAGAGACATTGAGGCAGGAATATTTCTTTTGCTCCACGTTACAGCAAAAGGTAAGACACATTACCAAGTTTACCCAAGCCAATTAATGACCATTTTCCCTTCTCCTCAATATGTAGTAAAGCATAAAGGAAGTTTATACTTGCAGAGAAAAGTTCCTTCTCTAACTTACAGGATGTTTAGCAAGAGAGGGTAGATATCCATTGTGCCTTTGTTTTCCATACATCATCTTGTGACTCAACCTGGCAGTCC
>VWZI01019759.1:315842-328780 GCA_013396835.1 Psilopogon haemacephalus
TTTTTTAGTAGCATATCCACATCTTCTGTCTCAGAAGTAAGTATTCTACAAAGCCTATATAGTAAGCATCTAAAGAGAGACAAAGTTTTGGGGATTCATATAGAACAGAAATATGAGTTGAAAAACAAGATCTGAGGGCTACTGTTGAATAAAGAAGCAAAATAACCTCTAGGTTTCATTTTGAGAATGTTACTGCATTTCCTGAATCCAGGTGGGCATAAGGTCTTGGATATCTTAACTTACACAGACAATCTCATTGACATGCTGTCCTGAAATGATTGTGCTCTTTGTACAGTAAGAAATTGTCCATCTGTGAAATCACTTTAAGCATGACACTGCTCTCCCCTTGGTGGGAATACACACATAATGGCAAACAGCTCCTTTGCTGGAGCTATTAGTATATTCTCCTTCTTGTCATGCTGCAAGCAGGATTCATCACTGTTTTAAGTATTGCAGTACTGCATGTTCCAAAATTATTCCAACCTTTCAGCCAGTCCCAGCTAAACTTTTCACGAAATTTGGATTCATCTCAAACCCAGTCACAATCTGGAAAGACAGAGCTAGTGAAGGAAAGAGGTGAATTGTTGCAGAAAGCAGAGGGCAGAAATCAGGCACAGTTTGATAGACAAGTGTTTAAGAAAAGCCACTATGGAGGATCTAGAATAGCTTCAGGCTGTGAGAAGCAACAGAAGAAAGGACCTGTCTATCAGTCTTTGTTTCCAAATCTTGTGCACTGGTAACTGGGCAAAGATTACAAACCAATATAAAACACAAGTCAGCCCAGCACAGAATTGAAAAAAAATATATATATCCAAACAACTAGTACTGAAGTATTATGACCTAAACAAATGTCACCACTTCTGCAGACTGGCAGCACACAGTCAGTAGCCCTTCATAACACAAGGGCATGAATCGCTCAACTCACACATCAGCAGGTTGTACACTGCCAAATTTCCTGGCAGCTGCCTGAGGATAGGAGCCAGATACTGGAGGCATTGACACCACTAGAGGTGAATACTGATGTCTGTAATATTTCCAAGTACATAGCAACAAGAGGCCTATAATGCCTGCCTCCAGACTGCTATGGGAGCATCAGAATTACTTATGGAACCGTGCATTTACTTGAATATAAGCTGTTGATCTGGATGCCAGCAAGTGCATAGTCCATGGAGGATGTGAGGTTGGCATCAATCCATTACTGTTTAACCACAGCCCACTAGAGAGAACTCATAGCAGACACAAAGGTGCACGAGCTCAATTCTTGAACAGTTTTATTTCTGCCTCCTACATCAGCTTTTGCAAGACTTCTGTCTCCATATCTGATTCCCTATCTGGCAGTGGGAGGGGGTGGTAGTGGTGGTGTCTGCTAGTTCTCATCAACACTGGCATCCCTTTGATAGCCTCAGGTTTGGAAACACTCCTGCCATTAGGAGATGAACCCTCAATGAAATATTAAAGTGCTTCCTTACTTCATGCACCATCGTCCAAAGCAAAGTAAAAGTGCCTTCACTTTTCTGTATCCTGGTATCTTCCAAAGCAACACATTCAGTGAAAAATATACTGTCACTACTGAGCATACACCTGGCTTCATTTGGGCTACAGAAACTTCTTTCCTGTTCCAGACTGCATCAGTAGAAACTGATTTGGAACAGATATAAGTGCTTCCGTCTCTCCTTCTCAAGCAATTTTAGTTTTTCAGAGAAGGAATGAATGAGTTAGGGGGAGAATCAGAGATCACAAGCCTGAGTGCTCTCAGATAGAAAGATCTCTTGAGCTGTCACTTCATGGACACTAGTTCATTCCTTGGGATAGGTACATCCCTAGCACTGACCAAAACCCTGCTAACCTATCCAGGAAAAGAAAATCCTCTCTTCATTATACATTTATCTCTAAGCTATATGTGACTGTAGGTCAATTTAAGTTGGCAGTTACACCACTATCTAAGCATTTTGGCCAGCATAAGCACATAATTTAAGGTTACATTATTATTCTTTTGCCCATGACCAGCAGACAAGCATTAATACCTCTAAGGTGTTGGCTGCAACACTTCTTTTGCTCTGTCAATCTCACAACAAGTAAGTGACACTGCCACATTTGTGTACTATGGCTGTTGACAGCACAAGAATATTCTCTCATAAGGGCACATGTAGCCCAGGTATTCATTTACATTTCTACATAGAAGTTTTAAACATGGACATAGAAAGCATGACTAAAAAGACACATGAAGCAAGCAATTTTAAAAGCAGAAAGGTGGAAATAGTAGATATTGTTGATATGAACATGCTGGTGAGGCCCATGCTATGACTGGGTCAACACATTCCTTGCTTCTTCACCTATAGCAGGCAACTGCCATCTATAGCTTGGAAAATTGACTCTAGGGCATGAAATTTAAACAAAATTTTGCCTGCTTTTGTCTAGGAAACTACAGCTGAGGTATTTTCCTTCATGGCTCATGGGAAGTGTGGTTTGGACCCTACAAGTTCTCTGACACATGTTCCTGCATGGAGTGGACTCCTCAGTTACACTCTCAAAACACACAGGCTAACAGCCTCTTCTGAGCAGTATTTTTTGACTTATCGGTATTTCTGCAAGTGCCAGAACACAAATCTCTAAACAAGTAGCTGAATTTTTTATTTTTTAAATTATAATAAGGAGGAGTGAGGAGGGCAGCTTCCTACAGAGAGGGCCTTGTTTAATAAAAAAAAAATTAAAAAAAAAAAAAGAAGATTTTTCTATCAAAACCAATTTTAAGAGGCTATGGAGTACCATAATGCACCTTTGCATTTACAGCAGCTCTTTCTCCATGTTTGCTCTGATACAGACTGTCTCCTCTGTGTCCAGTCCTTGAAGTCCAAGAATTAAGGCAAAATGTTCTCTTCCATGCAGTGTGGTCACTTTGTGAAGCTTTCTGTGGCTTTTACTTCCACAGTGGCTAACTTCTAGAAGTTACATCCTCATTCTGCACAGAAATAATGTTAGAGGTCAACTCCTTCCTTTCCTAAAAAGATATGTTTGTCTGGACAGTTTCTGTAACACAACATAGCTCCAAGAGATAATATCGGTACAGCTAGAAGAGCTGGAAAAAGCAAATGGGAGAGAGAAAAGAAGATCTTAGGACAGCTCCACTCTTCACAGCAAAGACCTGAAAAAAATCTCCATTGAGAATTTTCACCTGATTTTGAAAGATTTTTTTATAGTAACTTGATTACTCCCAGGAATAATTACAAGGGGAAGGGGAAAGGTATTTAACTTTCATAAGCATCCTCCACCATATTCCTGCATGAGAGAAGAGTGATACTTCCATTAACAACCGTTAAAAACCAATCTGGGCACATTTGAAGATCACTTCTAAATATTTCTTTGAGCTGCCAGGCAATCTGGCAATCTTTACCCGCATGCTGAAGAGCAGGATGCAGTTACTTTCTCAGCTCTATGAAATCTCACTGGACAACTAATTCAGTTGGCATCTTTGCTGTGATGCAGTTTAGTGTCATCAAGATGAAAACCTGAAGAGATCGTGGCTGTATGTATGCACTAAGATAATCTTTCTCAAGGTGGTAACCGAGTCATCCATTTCTGCCGAGTGCATGGCATGCGACATCTGGCATCTCATGGCTACATCAAGGAAGTGCAGCTTTTAATGAAGATCCAGGAGGTATAAGAGATCCACTTATGCACAGAGTCAAAACTCTAATCTCACACTTCAAGTCTAGTGGTATTGTAAAATTGGCAGAAACATAAATCTAAAGCCTCTAAAAAGAGATGGAATTATGTTCTCACTATGTGGAAACAAGAGATTAATGGACACCACTGTGATGTCCAAATACCAGAGCTCACATTATCAGATGAGGAAAAGCCTGCCTTACTTACCAAAGAAGAAAAAAGAAAAAGAATGTATGGTTTGGCTCTGTGCTCCTGCACAAAGCAGCAAGGACAAAACTGCCCAGCACCCTGCACTACCCTCACTGAAAGAGACTTGAGAGCAAGAAGGTAACCAGAACTTTGTCTCCTGTTCTCACTTGTAGCTGAGGAAAATGTGTCTTTAGAAAAGTGTTAACTTTAAAAAGTGTTTTTAGAAAGTGTCACTCACAATAGACTTTGTAAAAGAAAAATCCTCACAAAATAACCTGGCTGTTGTATCTTCTCCCATTACTGAGAACCAAGACTGCCCATTTCTCTCTCTATTTGTCCTGTGTTCTACTCTTTTTTTTGTTTGTCTCCAAGGCAGGAATATAACAGAGAGTCACTGAGTTTTCAGGGACATTCTAATTTTCGTCTCAAATGGTGCTAAATTATCAATTCAAGAGACATGCTCAATTGAATGGTCTCCAACACTTTCCCCTCACCCAACTAAGTATTTCACAGAGCTGCAGATTTCAGCTACTATATGTGGTGTGGCCAGTGGGAAGCATCTCTTGTCTGCAGCTGGCTATTCTACACAATTTTGCATAGCACCCTAGGCACCGGAGACAAACACATACAAAGATGAAAAGGGTTTGAAGAAAACTAAATTGAGATCATCACATGGTGAAGAAAGGCAGGAGGAACATTCTGAAGGATGTAAAGCTCAATTCTCCATCATGACAGGCTTGGAGAATATTTTTGCTCTTCATATCCACCCTATTGAGTGCAATGAACACATGGCACGTTTTCCGGATGGCTCAGCATGTGCCTCTCTGTTATCTGCAAAAATTGGCTGCAGATTTTCAGACAGGAGAGATTTCTGTTAGAAAAATAGTCTTACAGAGGGACCAAAAGTTGCACATTGAGGTTTTCACAAGCAGCGGGCAGCTTCCTCAAGAGCTCCAGCTATCCAGAACCCCTCCTGCAGACATGGCCAGCGCAGTCATCCTACCTACCAAGTAAGCTGCTGAGGTCCAAGGCAGCCAAACATCTCAGAGTTTCTGAAACCATTTGTTTCTGGAGGAAGCCAGAAGATTTGAGAAGTGAGCTGGATCTTTGTCTTTTCTTAATTTGACCTTTTTCATTGAGAAAAAGTACACTATTTCTTACCAAACACTAAAACCAGCCAAAACTAAGGTTTTCTGAATTTTCTTAAATTATTTGGCTACTTAATTCCCATAGAAATCTCAAGGGACTTTCAAGGGCTCAGCTGATGAGTGCAAATATTCACAATCAAGCCTGTGTGTCTGTATCACCAGAACTGTTAAGCATCATTCATTCAGAGCAACAATCTTTGGCCAGCATAATTTATCCCAAAAGCAACAAGCAGAGATCAGCTTATCCACTGTTAGTTGCTAGCCTCCTTTAAACAAAGGTATTGCTTAGAGAGATAAGAACACAGATTTCAGGACTTAGATTCAAGTGGGCAAAATTTAAATACACCAAGAAAAAAAAAGAGCTGTCTGGACTCCTTTCTATTAAATGAAGAAATTGAAACTTCTAAGGTTCAACACATCCGACTGATTTTTGATAGCTGTCATGGCATGAAATAAATCATCTCTTTAAAATACCCATTTCTCTCCATCAGCTTTGAAGACAGTCTTGACGGCAAGTCAGATCAGCTGCTTGCGGTGCAGATATCTGCTAGCTGAAGTTGATGAATCTCAGCTCAATATGTCATCCCAACCCTAGACACTTCTCCACAGTACTGCAGGTGAAAACTGCACAAATAAAGATGGGAGAGCATTTGCTGCACTTGCAGCCTGCAGACAAAGGAAGGTTTCAGTCAACTGCAGTTGTAATTTCTGGTAACAAAGCAGAACAAAGAAAAGGAAAAAAAAAAAGACAATCTCTTGGCTGGAAGCTTATTTCTTTGTGAAGCACAGGAGCTGTGGGTTTGCAGACAAGATAAAGGGTAAGGTGTACTTTTACACAGCTTTTGGCACTGTTGGCTTTTTCTTCTCTCAGATACAGCTTTTAGAATCCTAGGATTTCTTTAAGTCCTCTAGGGTGGCAAAATTACTACACCCACCAAAGGAAGCCCCACACAAGTGAGGCACTGTCTATAGTAGGCAGAAGTGACACAGCAAAACCCATCAAGGGCCAGCTGTTGTTAGTGTGCTGCCAAATCAAATGGGAATGCGAGAGACAGTTGAGGATGAAATCCTCATCAAGCCAAATGCATCATGTGGCCTAAAACAGGAGTACTTAAAGCACAGCTATTTTGCCTGGCCAACATTGTTCTCAAAACACTCTCTTTCGTAGAAGGAGTTCCTGGTAATCCCACACATCCCATCCAAGCCTCAGACTCCTGACTCTTCTTGGTTCTCTTCCTTGTCTTACCCCTTCACACTTGCAGTGTCACTTAAGGTCAACTGGTCTTGAGAGATTGATAAAAAAAGAAAGTCTCCATGCACAAGGAAAGAATGACACGAGTCTTAAATTATAATCAGAAAAATGTCTTACATACCCACCTCCAAGGCAGTAAAACCAAAGTTTTCTGATCACAGAATTAACTAGGTTGGAAAAAGACCTCTAGAATCATTGAGTCCAACCAATCACCTAACCCTTCCCATTAATCAAACCATGGCACTAAGTGCCTCATCCAGCATCCTCTTAAAAACCTCCAGGGATGGTGATTCCACCACCAACCTGGGCAGCCCATTCCAATGCCAATCACTCTTGCTGTGAAGAACTTCCTAACATCCGACCTAAACTTGCCCTATCACAGCTTGAGACTGTGTCCTCTTGTTCTGTCACTGGGTGCCTGGGAGAAGACACCAGAGCAATGAGGTCTGCCCTGAGCCTCCTCTTCTCCAGGCTGAACACCCCCAGCTCCCTCAGCCACTCCTTGTAGGGCTGTGCTCCAGCCCCCTCACCAGCCTTGGTGCTCTTTTCTGGATGCGTTCAAGCACCTCAACTTAAATTGAGGGGCCCAGAATTTGACACAGTCCTCCAGGAGCAGCCTAATCAGTGCTGAGTACAGGAGAATTACCTCCCTGGTCCTGCTGATCCATATTCTAACTTCAGGTAATTCAAACTGGCTGCACAGTGGTTGCTTTCAGATTTTTGTTAAGTAGATTTTGTTCCTTAACGTTACATTTTCAATGCAAAATACAAAAATTGAAAAATTGCAATGATTCTCCCAGCAACAGCCTCATAGAAAGAAAGTGATACACTTGTAACACTATTGATTTAACCTCTGACGGAGCTATACATCAAAGACAGCTGACATTCACAACTCACTGCCAAATTGAAATGAAACTCAGTAAGCCACATAATGATAGAAAGACAAGGACAATCAACTCCAGAGTACTTCCTTAGCTTCTAAAAGAGTGAAAGTCTTCAGAAGATACATCACTGGAGAAGAAAGAAAACCCCAAAGGGTGTTCATCCTTTAAATAAATAAATATAATTAAACCTAAAGTTTTTTTGTTTTCGTCATGGCCCAAAGATGAAGTACATATCAGGTGGTTGGGGGTGGGATTGGTGAAGGATGTTGACAGAAGCTCTGATGCTTTAGCTTTTACCTAAGAAATGCCAACTCTGAAATGCATTCCATGTCCATCAAAATAAATAAATGTGTCATTTAAAGCCATCAGAAAAAAAGACATTCCCTGTCTGTGGTAGTTTAAGCACCATAGGCATGGCTTTCTAGCTTCAAGTACCTAGAGTACCATGTTCTCAGCAAGATATGGATGTGCCAATTTCTCCAAAGCATTCACTTTTGTAAAAATATTTTCCATAACAGATGATTAGAAGAAAAATGTAACTTTTAACTGGTATTTACTATTCCCATTAGATAGCCACAGAACAGATGGGAAGAATACAACAGCAGTAAGAATATCAACAGAAGAAATACAGATGTAAGCATCGGCAGCACTGACACTCAAGGCCGTGTCCAGGAACACACACAGTCAATTTTTTAAAATAATATATTACCCATACAGAGTCCCAAATGTTCTCAACAACTTACATGCTTCCATCCTTTGTCTGGATTACTCTTTTTTTTTTTTTTTTTTTAAATATAATCAAACTTAGTATTGGATCTCGGGATGTGCATTCTAATCGCTATAAATAAATCATGAATGATTGGCTCAATGTATTTTTCCATGGCAACTCCTGCGTCACACAGTGTTACTTTCTTTTTTTTTTTAAAGAGAGCCCTGCTCTTTGAGAGAGAGGCAAAGATTCACCCTTAGGATGGGCCTCAGATCAATTTACAGTTTCTGTTTGAGTGGGACACACATTAGCAATGAAACGGAATAGTTTTCAACTAATTTTAAATTACTTAGGCACCGAACACCCTCCACCAGAGCAGAGAGCTGCATGGTAAATTCCCATACAAAATAAAAAGCTTATTGATCCTTCCTGCACACATCCTCTCCAAATTCCTCAAATATGCAGTATCACCTTCCATCTCACATCTGAAGCATAAGAAACCTGCCTCCTGTAGTCGCCAGCAGAAAGGGGCAAGAAATTGCTTTCCTGAGGTCTGTGATCTGGTCTAAAACAGAAAGCTGAATTCTGTACTTATTAGGTTGGGTCAAGGAAAACATAAAAAACCTTTTGCAAACAGAATTTGCCCAAATAAGAGAAAACAAGCAACATATAAGCTGCAGGATATATTTACACCCCCCTCCATAGAAAGGGATGTTCTACATTCAAGTCACTCATCTGCATTAGAAAGGAAAATTCCCAAAGTGCAGACTTCCATCTCTTTTTCTGAAAGGAGTTAACAAAATATTTAGTAACTTGCAGAACCTACATCAATTCTCCATTTTTGAAGTAGCATTTGTACACCAGTTTAGAAATTATAGTATCTGAATCCCAGAACCTTCCACTGTTAATTAAGTCAAGTTTAAAGACTCAATTGTTTTAAAAACCTTCAAAAGTCTAAAAAAAAAAAAAAATCTCATTTATAGCACAAAATAAGTTATATAGCTCAGACAAGCGAACACAGAAATCACCTCCTGAGAGAAAACAGGCAAACAATTTTAACTTCAAAACGGTTATTGCACTTTTAGGGCAAGAAAAATCCTTCAAGATGAACCATTTTCACCAGTCTGTCTAACCAACAGACAGACTGCATCTTTCCACCTTTTAAGCTTCAGCCAGAGCCTCCCTAGCACCTAAGTTTTTGATCAACTTCAAATGAAACTGTGGTTTGGCCTCAGTTTGAGCTTGGGCAGATGCACATACTGATATCATAGAGCATCACTAAATGCTTACATTAAATAGAATCCAGAGAAACCGATTTTGAAAATTAATTGGCAAGTCTCCCTTGGTCAAGAAACTCAAGCTTTTCCTATTTCATGGTCTTCACACCATTTGCCTCTAAAGAATATTTTTTTACACCAGTTATTTATTCTGAATTTTCTAAGCAATGTTTATTTATGACATTCCACTGCCCACATTATACAGTTTAATTTCCATTTATGAGGCAGCATTCATCTTTACATACAGTAATGTGCAGGAGACGATGCACACTTTATTAAACAGCCATTCTGGAATAAAATGTACTGTGATGTGCAAAGAGGCTCTCTTATTTCCAGTTCAGGGTGAGCATCAGGAGAGCAGAGTGCATTATCCATGCTGGGTAAAAATTCTGCCTAAACTTTTTCCTAGGATGAAGTTCATTTGAACACCTCTTACTGTCTGCTTTCCAGAGAAAACACTGAGCTGGTTTTAAGTATTTTAGTCAAAACTTTCATTTTTAACAGTGTCACTTGTTCAGTGAAGACCTCTGTTCTTTCCATGCACATCAGTTTTCATCAACTGTTTCTAAAAGGGAAAAACAAATATAGACACATACCTCTGAAAACTGCACTGGACACCATGTTCTATTTGTTATCGTAATTTCAAGAAAGACTGAAGCACTGAAATCTCTCAACTGTTCAGTTTAAACTAAGTCCAAATAACCACACAGTTCCAGAGAATGGATAAATATGAGACCTTGCATGGATTACGTAAGGTTCCTTAATAATTACAAATGATTGTTAACAGTAACAAAGCTATCTGAATAATAACAATCTGGCTCATGTTAATTATTACAGCTCTCCTGCTAAGGTACCTTACTGTCTCAGAGCTCCTAGACATAAGGCCAAATGAGAATGGCTCATACTTCATCATACCAAATCAAAATTACTTTAATTATCCTCCAGTGGGACTCCAAAGATTTCAAGTCAGCATGGCATGAGCCATATGTTTCTTTCTGTTTGGGCGATGCTGCTAATTAGCAAAGTTAGGGAAATTTTATTTCAAAGTGATAAAGCACAAACCTCAGCATATGTTTACCTGAGAAGAAGTAATTTTAATTGCAATAAGTACATTTACTGCTGTATTAAGAAGGACACTTCAAGGTTAAAGTATGAAATAACTTGGTTACATCCTCAGTCAATGTATCTGCAAGTCAATGTAGCTTCACAAAGCAGCTACGCTGAAGGAGACCATTCCAGGCTGTAGCTGGTTGGGTTGCTCACCATTAAGTGCTTATGACATGTGAAAACCTCTGGGTCTACCAAACTCCTCCTCATGGGGCAGCCTAAAGAAAGACTTTGCAAGAAGTGTCACCTTTTAAGGCCTGCAAACGTGCATTCTTTGATGTGTAGACTCCCTTCTTCTGAAGGCAAAAGAAAATGTTTTATCAGCCAGAGAATTCTTATCACAAGCACTAGTGAAAGGGTTATTTCCTAAACCAAACTTTAGGACAAAATTCATTGCCAGCCAGGCAAATACAGATGGCTGCAGGAGAGATAAACATGTAGATAGTAAGATGCCTAACTTCATGCCTTTTCAAACAGTGGTGAACCTTCCCAGATACCTTCATCTTGTGATTAGTACAGCTTCAACCATCAAATAGACAAATCTTTTCAAAACTAACTATGCTGGGATTTTTCCAGCCAGTTGCATTCTGCACAAACTCCTTAATAAATTCCACTTTGAGACTGCTTTTAGAAACCACCAAGAGAACAGACAAACCTCACCAAAGCTGTGAAGTTGAACACAAAGACTACGAATCAGAGCCAACAACACAACATTCATTCATGCTACTTTGCAAAATGAAAGTCAAGCAAGAAGGAAACCCCACTAGCAGCTGGAGAAACCTGACACACTCTTGCCTGGTTTATTCTCTTAATTTCAACCCCATGCCTCAGCTATGATGAAAGTATTTGGAATTCCATTCCCTCAGTTCTACTTAAGAACAAAACTGAACAGACTAAATGAGGGAGGAAAGAAGGAAGCTTTGCTAAAAGTGTTGTTATTTCAACAGCAGAAACAAGGGGGTATTGATGATTATAGCCATCACTTACTAGAGTGACCTCAATTTTTTATCTTTGCAGTCAGTTCCCCTGTGAAGGCATCCAAATATCCACAATTTCCCACATGGATGCCATTTTTCTGCCTTAAGCTCCCTCAGATATCTCCCTGTGGATAATTGCTCAGCCAGATTCTTTCTTGAGGCTTTTCCATGTAGGTATCTTGTGTCCCACATATTTCCCAGAATTCAGCTGCAAATGTCCCACTTTTAACAAGCTTCACTTAACAAATTAGTGGAAGAGGAGGAAAAAGTGATTTTAGAGGAAGAAAAAATGGAAATCCTTCATTTTTATCAAGATGCTAATTACAAGTTAGAATGTAATTTTAAGAAAAAGTTTGCATCTGCATTTAGAGCTTAGCAGGTCTAAATTATGTAGTTATGAACATTACATTAGCCTGATTAATAACTTACACTAAGAGTACTCTGAAATTATGTCTGAATATATAGTGGGTATTGTACACAGATGTCCTCTTACTCAAAGGGACTTTTAAGGCTTTTTTATTTTAAATTGGAATGCTGTAAGTCTGGAAAATACTGTATTATTTTACTATCTATTATTTTATATAGACTCATTTTGAAACAAAATAAAACCCTGACATCTCAGCAGCCATTGTTGGGCAAAATAAAAATGCATTTCAAAGGTTGGTATCCCACAAATATTTTATCTTTGCATTATTAGGAAAGCAGCATGGAACAATCTTCTATCTATAGGCATTCATAGTGTATTTTTCTTGTATTATTCCAAGGTTTTTGAGGCATAACAATTTAACTCTGATACCAGATTCAGGAATTTAATGGGAAAAGAAACAAACCACAAAGAAGCTACAGCTACCACTAATACCTAGTCACAAGCAGATTTCTATATGTTTCCACATTTAAAATTACAGGTGACTTTTGCAGGAGATATTTTCCTTACTGTAAATACAGTCTAAGACACAAACAACCCACACAAATACTGGCAAGATTTGGAGCCGTATTTTTCTTGGTGATAGGACAAGAATAAAATGGACACAATTGTGACTCCAACTAGAGACCAGGGACATAAATTGCAACATACATCATCCTCTCCCTCACCTCCTAAAAAATAAAATAAAATTAAATTAAATAAATCTCTGAAATTATTTGCCCAAGACAGTTTCCATATTCAGGGATATTCATATTCAGAACTGGATTTGCTACAGCCCTTTACAGCCTAAATCACAAATAACCCTATGATACATTTCATGAAGCACCTACAAGCGCCAACGATCATCTGGTTCTAGATTGCTTTGAAATCTGTCTCACACACCCTAAATAGCGTTTGGGACTATAAGATAATGAAAACACTGAAATAAGACTAGAACATTCAAAGAGGACACACACTCTTTCAGACACCTTTGGAGAAAACTTTGTAACAAGCATTTGACCAAATCCAAAATTAAAGCACTACTAATGCAACCACATTGTGGCAAACACAAAAAACCTCTACAAACAAACAAACAAAAAACCCCAAATCAAAGGAACCAGAACCCAAACAACAACCCCAAGCAAAAAAAGAAACCAAATATCACAAAGGAAATTAGAAAAAGAGTAAAGGTGCTTTAGAGAAACTCCAAGCTATAACTGTACCTCATCATGGTACAGTTCCTACAATTTTGGATTTGGTAAATCCAAAATTGAAAAACTACTAAAGCAAACACATTGGGGCAAACACAAAAAAAAAAAAAAAAAAAAA